>JAULCA010135627.1:0-15409 GCA_032360845.1 Crassadoma gigantea | reverse complement strand
CATAGCAAATTCTTTAAAATCCTTCTTCTTCTGTAGGAATGAAAGGATTTGTTCCATATTTGATCTGAAGCATCCTTTGGTGAAGGGGGACCAATTTTGTATAAACCATAGGTCTGGTCCCCCTGTGGGCTGAGGGGCGGGGCCCAATAGTGGAACATAGCAAAGTCTATAAAATCCTTTTTGTTCCGTAGGAATGAAAGTATTTGTTCCATATTTGGTCTGAAGTATCCTTTGGCAAAGGGGAACCAATTTTGTATAAGCCATGGGTCTAACCCCGCCCCCCTCCTTGGGGGCTGAGGGGCGGGGCCCAATAGTGGAACATAGCAAATTCTTTAAAATCCTTTTTCTTCTGTAGGATTGAAAAGATTTGTTTCATATTTGGTCTGAAGCATTCTTCGGTGAAGGGGACCAATTTTGTATAAACCGTGGATATGGCTATATTGCTACAAACGACTATGCACTTGATATCGATCATATTTGATCAAAAGTATTCATGGGAGGCAGGGATTCAAAATTGTACAAATGGTGTGGCTGACCCCTCAGGGAGCTGAGGGGCGGGGCCAAAAGGGGGCAATTTGGCTATATTTGATGTGAATGACCTTTGTACACTTTCATAGTCACATCTGGTCCATGGTGCATAAATCTTTAAAAGTCATCTTCTCAATAAACAAAAGGTATAAGGTGGTGATAATTGGCAAGTTGCATTCTTGAATGAAAGGGCTATGAAGTTCGTTCAACTTAATGTCCATGCCTGACTTTCAAGGTCACATAGGTCAAATGTGTTTTAATCGTTTAACAGGTTCTTCTGAATGACTTGAAGTCAAAACACTGATATTTTGCCTGTAGCTTTATTTTATTCAACTTTAAAGGTTACAATTGTGAGATTAATACCAGGTGAGCGATGTAGGCCCATTGGGCCTCTTGTTCATAGATACTATCCACTTTTCATTTCCATCACAATTTGATATTTCAGGAACGTTGTTCTATTAAAATATAAACACAAAATACCACCAGATCTGCGTAGGACAACTGCACCCTGAAAGGGACACTTTTTGGCGACTATTTAGAGATAAACTATCAATATAAAACAGACTTTAGAAAATGATATCCTAAATTCCTTTTTTTGGTAATTGTTAAATTTTCCATGTAGCTACAGTTTTATTGTAATGAAAAGTATAATCGAATGAAAACTGTATACATAAAAGTGCGTCTTTGCATTGAATGACATTTTCTTGGGCCGTTTTACTACAAGTTTCCCGTACTGGGTACTGTCCCGATTTGGGTACAGTGACAGAAGCTATATTAATATTATAGATGTACATATGTATGAGGTAAGCTTGTCCTTGGCCGTTGAGAATGAAAAGACTTGTTAAAAGAATGGATTTTATGAAGTTATAACGTCTTATATCAGTTATCGATTCTTCAACTCCATAAAATATTTCATATTTTACGAAATGTATGTATTTCCTTGAACTCTCGAGGGCATTTATCTTACAGATTTTCTTTCACAATAGATGCTATACACAACCATGGTATTAGGGAGACAACGTAAGATGCAGTATTTCAATCATATTGAATACTGGGGAGAATACAACAGCTGGAAACATACCAAGAGTTTCTTTTGTTACATTCCATGTACAATTTGGTTGTTTATTGTACTTGTAGGAGGACAGCGACCCGATGCGGTATCTACGATGGGCAGACGGCTTCATGGTGGTGTACGGGATCACGAGTAGACAAAGTTTTGATAAAGCGCGGGAATATTTAGAGAGCGTCACACAATACCTCAAAGCCAACACGAAAGATTCGCCTGTTGCTCTGGTCGGAAACAAAATCGACCTCGAACGATATCGGTAGGTATCGTATAAACCACAGGGATTTGAACATTTGCTACATCTATATTTGGACCTAAACTAAGTGTTGAGAGTAATTTTACATGATTAGGGGTTTAGTTCGACTTTCGGTAGATTCAATCATTGGAGGTGTCATTTTGACCGAAAGTCGATCTAAACTCCTAAACTTGTACAAATACCCTGGATACCTTGATTTAGGTCTAAATATAGCTCTGACAAATTCCCGGGTAACTGTGATATACACCACAATTGATTTACAAACATTTGATTTGACTTCTAGTCTGGGACGACTGTTTCATTATCATGTCGCCAGCTGTGGAACGTCAGCCAGACTGTTGCCCTAATTGTGGTAGTTGCCTAGTATTCGCAAAAATTACTTGTCAAAATTCGTGTATATTTCTCCGCTTTATTTGTTTATATATATTACATTTGATTGCTGATGACTGTATCATTCTAGTGGATATGGTTTTAATGCGTTGAAACAGCTGTTTCTAGTCTGTATGTGGTAGGTCGACCCTGCCCAAACTAACCCAGGAATGTGCTTCGTTCCCTCTATAAGATGACATTTATACGGCTGTATCAAAACGTTTGTTTCTGAGTTGTTTGACATAGCAAGGCCAATGTACTTTTATAATATCATTGAGTCACAGCTGTCTGGTACGTAAGGAGGGTACCGACACTCCGGACGTTTCCCTGCCGGTTTTCATTAGTTAATAGATCTAGATCTGACATATTCATACAATTTTATATTCCTTGGTACTGCATTTAATCTAATATTCTCTCATTAACTGCAAATAGTTTTCTTTATATTTTGAATAGGCAAATAAGCAAGGTAGAAGGGAACTCACTAGCACAGGAGTTTGAGAGTTTATTTTTCGAGACAACGGCAGCTGAGGAATTTGAATACGTAGAAGATGTTTTCCATGGGATCATTCATGAAATACAGCGTGAAAAGGGAGACCGCCACGTGAACTTTCAACCTTTGTTCATTTCTGAAGAAAAATTCCATGCCGCCCAGAGGCGACCAAAGTCACCTCGAGCTGGGCCCGACAAAAAGGAGGAAAAGGGACCGACCAAGAAAAACAGTTCTAGCTTCAAACTTTTCAACAAAAGCTTTAAAATATTTAATTAAATTAATCTGTTACTAAGTAGATTCTGTGGAACATTCAGAGACGCTGGTCTATGGAGTGTCTTAAACCTGTGATAAGTTTAATTAAATTATTGCGTGTACTATTATAATAACTGTTTAATTTATTTCTCGTATGTCTTGTGCCACAGACAGGCAACATATCAGCTTGTTCTGTCCAGAACCTAGCGGGCTTCGTTCAGGACATGACGAGTTGTTCCGTTTCCAGCAATAATTTTTTTTCGTAATTATGTGTTCTGATTTCATGTTTAGTCTTGATTGGTTGGGTAGTGCAGCGTTATTTCCCCATTCAGATGGTATTACAATAGTTTATAATTAACAAAATATCAAGTGGCGATGTGTGTTGGCCTACAGAAATAATACTGTGTTAATTAAATGGTGAATGTGTTACACATTCTTTGTTTAATGAAATATCTTAATGAACCAGTTAGAATAGCCCGACCTTAGCAACTGTGTGAAGCCTGCATGTAGGATTCCATAAAATCGTTCATTTATTGGTAATGAGGGTTCTTTACATGCGAGTTCAATATATATAGACGTTCATTGATTGGTTAGCCAGCCATGATTACAGTCTTATCATTCATACATTGGTAGTCAGGGTTACATAAAATTTCATATCTAGCCGTTTTTTCATTTGTGGGTTTCAATCTAGTCGTTAATTTAAACATATGTAGCCAAGATGACATCGGCTTTTCATCTTCATTAATTGGTTGCCAGGTTACGTAATTTCAATATGTAAGCGTTCATCCATTAGTAGTCATGGTTATATAGATTTCGATCTAAGGGGTATTCACAAGTTGGAAGCTACATTTTGTACGTTCGATTCATTCAGGAGTAACAAAGATAACATTGAATTTTAATGTTTGCCTTTAGTAATTGATAGCCAGCTTACGCAAGATGTTTATTTGTGTACACATACATGTATATCGGAATTACATGGATTTGAATCTAGTAATTTTGTAAATTGGTCGCTAGGTTTCCTACCTGATTTCTATCCAGTTGATCTATTTATTGTCTTAAATGAATCTAGTCATTCATAAATTGGTTGTCAGGGTAACATTGACGATGAATTTAGTGTTACACATAAATTCTTTATTGCTGTTCTTCCTTTTTATGTATATGTATGTTTCGACAATGTCCATGTTCACATGAGCGAAGAACCATATTCCGATTATGTCACATGGTTTGAGCCACGATCACTACATAAATGGACAAGTTATCGCCCCTGTCCCATACATTCGATGCATGTATAACCAGTCTTTATTTAAAATTGGTTCTTCATTTCCTCTATACACCGATGTATCATATACAATGTATACAGAGCACGTGAAGATTCAATTTATATTAGATTGAATTTGTACTTCAATTCAAAATATTTACATTCTAGAATCATATGAAGCTTCCGTGCATTTAGTCCATCGAAATATTAATAGGAATATCATCTAATTCAAATTACCCGTTTGTCCTACATATGTAATAAATATTGTATGGGAGGGCCTTTGTTTTCAGGAACAATAAAACATTACACCAGAACACTGCCTTCATTTTTTTTCATCCAAGCCAAGAACAGTACATGGCACTATTGTAGGGAATTATTTCAGAAAACTTGACATATTAATATCTATCTTACACTACTGTCAACAAATGGGAAGGTTTAGAAGACTGATTGCTGGACGAACATAATGCTTTTTTGTGTGTTAAGCTGCAAGCAGTACATATTTTGAAAACCAAATTAAGATGACAATAACAATAACAAACAGTGCTTTGAGATGTTGATATATCTTAATATATTAACATTATCCTCCAATATATACACCTGGACCAACTGCATACTTACCTAGCTGCGGGAACCATAGCGCCTAGGTCCGATCATTTTTTTTTCTTTTTCGTTTTGTATTGTTACCGGACCATGGTCCGATAACAAAAAAACAAAAACAAAAACAAAAATGATCGGACCTAGAAGCTACGCTTCCCGCAGCTACATACTTACCATGTAACTAAAAAGCTTGCATTAAATTTACTGTTAAGTCAACTTATGCTGTTAGTAATATAGCCGACAGCATTTACAAATCTTAAAATCGATTTTGCAATGCGACATTTTGTCTACAATGGTAAGATTTTGACCAATCTTTAGTTTAAGATAGATGAAGTCAAACTTTCATTTTAATTTGTCTAGAAGTCTGCACAAATAGGAGCACTTGTGTGTCAATCTGATTAAAATAATATCCTACATTCTCTAGGAATGATACGTAGAGAATGTAGGATACGATTTTAATCAGATTGACTTTGGCGTGTGTTATCCATGGCTCCACTGGTGATATTTTTAACATCAGGAAATGTATGAAGTATTAAAGCAAATCTAAGTAACTGCTTTCTCTTTGTCCTTCTACTGTAAGGCAACAAAATATGACAGAAGAAATTTGAAGATACACATCAGACATTTATTGATTCAATAAACAGTAAATATTACTGGCATATTGAGTATGCAACACAAGTGCCTAAAATAGGTACACAACACTCGTTCACAACTGGTATGTCTCACAAAATACATTTGACTACATGTGGCAGGGTACCAGTGCTCTACGTCGTTGTGCAACTGCATCATAATACATGGGCTCTTCATAAAATGTCATTTCCAGACATAGCACAACAACTTTACATTTGTTGCAAAATAATAATAACAGTGATAATTGATACAATTCTGCATATGCACCCTATACAAACACATGTACAGAACCATTATGTATAAACCAGCTATCCTACTAAAAGGGACTGTCTGAACACCAGCATTACAAATTCAGCATGGACAAACCATCTTATACATCTAAATACTGACAAAATGACACACTTGCATTTAGTTTACCGTTCAACCTGACAGTCTACTATAAACAATCTAGATGAGGCAATGAGACTATGTACAACAATAAGTATGTTGGAAAATGATTAATCTTGATTTACCTACATACCACGAGAGCATAGATAAAATATGGATATAGTGATTTGGTATGGAGAAAGCCAGCAGCTGCAGGTAGTCAGATGTCTATTATACGAAAATGATTTAAATTTGGTCATCAAATATCAAATTCTTCAACCTTTAAAGTAAACCAGGATAAGGAAATCAAATTGAATACTAAAGAAAATTTTATGTCTTATATTTATTTTAATCAGAAAGCAAGATATATTTTACTCCAGGTTAAGGAAAACAAAAAAGGCCTACATTTTTATTTGCATAATGTTTTATCTTTACGAAACAGAAAGACATTACTTCAACTCTGAATACAATGATAGCTCTAATGTGAAGGTTTAAACACAATATTGAAGATAAAAATATAACAAAGATAACAGCAAAAAAAATATAAAAAAATATCACAACATCAAGAGACATTTCATGTTGAAAAGATGTAAGCTATATTGAGGATTCTTCTTACAGAAATAGCTAATACAAATGCATTTTTACCAAATGAAGGAAACAAAGACATGTTTCCTAATATGTAACATGGACTACAGGATGAGCATTACATTGATAAGTTGTCCAACCTCAAGTATATTGTTCTTGAACGCAGTGTTTTTAAAGTTGAAGATTTTCCCCCCGCTCTCCCTCAAGCTGACAGAATTTCATCACGTAGTTCTCACTCAAGCTGATACAACTTTACAGAATCTTCATCCAAATTTTCCACACAAACCCTAACATCATTGAGCAATGTACATCCAATGAAGAAATGGTTCCCACACCAAATGCTGTTCTAGTACATATTTCTTTAAGAAGTTTAAGTCAGATTCTCTCTCCTCTAGCAAAATGACACTTTTTTATTGCTTTCCATCAGCTGTTTCCATAACTTGATCTTCATCCTTTTTGTCTTTCTTCTCTCCGACTGTTTGAAAAAGAAATCACACATTTCAAATAAATTCAATTTTTTTTATTACAGAATTGTTTTTTATCATATGGTGAACAAAAATCTGTTTTGATAAAAGTATGGAGGAAGAATAATGAATTATTTCAGTATGAAGGTGGCATGGGCGATAGTTAACAGTTATAGAATCCTCACTAACAGGTAAATGATTTCCAAAGGCTGAAGCAGAACTATGTCTCATGAGTTGTTTAAGAATTTCTTAAAGATAAGAACATTTTATAAGGCTTACCTTCATCCCCTTCTCCAGTAGAGCTATCCATCCTCCTTCGCTTGCGAGGGTTCATCCTTTGTCGTTGGAATTTGGGTGCTGGCAACTGGTCCATACCCAACACCTTATGGATTTGCCGGAATGCTATCAGCCGCAGAGCATGCTGTGGAACAATAACAATGGAAATTTATTTCATATTAGAACAACATGCCACAAAACAAGCTGTAATATTTCACTTTAAGTAGTCCTGATTTGCTTTACTTCTAAAGCATATATACATTCATATATAAATACAGTCAAGTAGTATTCAACAGCTCAATAGATGATTGAATACAATATCTCTTGACCTACCTAAACTGACCAAATTACTAATGACAAAATTTGATGACCTACCTGATCTCACTTTATGACACTGACAACACACAGTGAGTTACCTGACAAAATGCCCAAGGATAACATAGGGAAACTAACCTGAGCTGACGCTGTAATGTCCTCCCGTTCCTGGGGTGTAAGTGATGCTGCAGCATCAGCTGGGTCCTTTTCACAGGGATCATACAACCCTGGTCCTCCTGTAGCAAAACAGTTCAAAATTTCTGATTCTCCTTCAAACTTATACAAATTTTTTTGATAAGCCTCAATTGAACATGCCATATTCATCTTTGTAGGTGTAAAGGCAGCATCAAATTCAGTAACAATAAGTTACTGACACAGAGCTGGAAAATAAGGTTAGCCTGATAGTCTGAGAATATTAGAAATCTCAAGTTGGACTAGGTGTTCTAGAAACTAGAAACAATAACAAACTTCAACAGTCAAAATACAAGATGGCTGCCTGTCGACCATTTTGTTTCTCCGATCAGTCTCAAAATTGATATGGCACAACTAGGGACCAAGGGGAACCTACATGTGAAGTTGGAGAAATATCCCTCCTATACTTTTCAAGAAATAGCGATAACAATGATTGTTTACGGACGGATGGACCACAAATGAAGAGCGATTTGAATAGCCACCATCTGGTGATGGTTGGCTAAAAACCACTTGCACACCTGACTAGTCAATATATTGTTGAATAATATTTGGTTTGTGGGATTTGCACATGGACTAGTGAAAATGGAAACTACTAGCCCAATGAACTAATAGTCTTGAAAATTAATTTCTAGCCCCGTGGCAGTATAAACAAATTATGAACAGGTTTGAGATCTTCTCACTTTCCACTAGTTGACAAGTAATCCAGCTCATTTGTTGCATACACATCAACGTTCACCAAGTATATAAAATAAAGAAGAATTGTTACACTGGTGAAAACAGGAAGAACTTACCTGGTAGGAGTAACCCTGATGCTAGACATTCAAAGACTCGACGTAGGGCATCACCAGGGCTCATCTTTGCTCCTCCACTACTCACACACTTCTCCACTAGTAACTCCATCGCCTGTGTACACATGGCATTACATATAATTCCAAAAACAAGCTGTTTAAATTGTTCAACCTTAATGACAAGTATTCAAACAAAACTTTAAAACATTTCGCAATACTTTGAATCATAAACATATACTGCTGTAGCGTTGACAGATTTCTTCCCAAGTCATGGATTTTAATTCCAGGTGTACTGTAATATTCAAGGATATTTTCAATATACTGCTATAATATTCATGGATTGTTTTCATATGTGAAATGCTTAGTACTCAGGAAGTATTACCTACTGTATATCAAGGATTTCTACCAAACATTAAAAGATTTTTGTCTGTGACTTTAACCCAAATTGTTTGCTGTACTTCAAAGGGATATGACTATAATACTTGGAATTTAGGTCTAAAGAGTGTTGTTTAAAGACTCCTGTCTTAAGATATATTCCTGTAGTATTCAAGGTTTGACCATAGGAGATATTGCTTATGAAATATGTGCTCTAGTGTTTTTGGTTCAAAGGACATTTATACAGTATTCTAGAATTTTAATCTGAGACTGAGATATATTTTCATTTCATTATCTTGATAAGGAGATATGGCTGTGGTATTTCAGAGTTTTAAGTGACCAAGCAGACGCAGCTGTAATATTCAACCATGTTAAACAATAGCTTACCCATTCATTGAGAGGCGTCCACGTAGGAACACGTTGACAGAGGTCCCGTAGGATTCTGATCACAACAACACACGATTGCAGTCCATTCGCTCTAGCCTATGTAATCAGACAGGGAGAACATCCAAATCAGACCAACCTTTCTGGCAATCTTATTCAAGAATCTGGAGAGCCATTTTATAGGTAAAACCTTACCGAACAAGGTAAAACCTTACCATCCCTCGAATAAATGTGTTGATTTTAAACTCCAAAACATATTCCATAATTAGTACATTTGAATCATGCTTTACCTCACAAATCACAACTACTTGTTCTAAATTATATTCCAGATTCTTGAATGTTCCTTGATTTGTTTGGTACTCTAGCTTATTTTTGGTACAGGTGCTGTATGCTGTACATGCATTGTCCACATGCCAGTGGCAGCAACACCATACCAGACCTCACAACTTTCCAGCCTCATGTATTAGGGACCCTACTCTGTTGTTATGTTTAATGATCAATCTTCACTGTGTTATCTTGATGTAATAAAATAAGACTCCCATTTCATAGAAATTATTCCACAAAATATTTTGGCAAGCACTGTGTAAGAGCCATGACAAATATTTTGTTGAGTTTTTTCTGTGAAAAGGTTCCTTATCAGCTTTTGGCTTTCCCTTCATTTTAAAGAAAAGTGAATTCAAATTTCGATCATTTCAATGGAAACATGAATTACCTCATCTTTTCCAAGTTTTATTTCACAGTATCCAAATTCCAGAGAGTTACTTTGCTTTTCAATGAGATGTTGGATGATGTTATTCTTAAAGTAAAATCTGTATAACATGTACATATAAAAACAATCTGAGAAGCAAAACAAGTCTACATATTTGTTATTTGAAATAAAACTTAAAACTCTTCCAGGAATCCTGCTGCCTGTTTCAATGTACATGAAAATACCAGCAATAACTGCAAATTTTCACTTGTAAATTTCAACGGGAAGCAGATTTCCCTCTGCATACCTTTTTAGTGTATCCTCAAATTAGTTGGACAGAAATGACCAGCATTTAATATAAAATCATAAAAAATCTGCTGTTTACCGATGAAGAGATTAGGTAAATGAATCCATGTCATACACTGTTATGTTACCTACCTGATCAGCTGTTGTGCAATGTGCAGGAAAAAAATATTAATTGAAGCAATACATTCTGCCTAAACTTGTTTCCATCCATTTATGTTTTTTTCTTTTGAGATGGTTTAATCAAATAATTATGTTAAATATATATATTTTTTTTGTCGGAAACAATTTTGACAGACTGTTGATATTTGTACAAATTAAAACAATGTCAAATGGAAGAGTCATTTTACTTGTTAATCACACAACCAGAATCTATAACTAGTAACTTGCACACATTTTAATACTGAACAATAAACCAAAACATCAGAAATTGGTTTCAAGAATCAAAACCAATTTTTGAGGATAGTGAAATATGGGATGGCAACAAGTGTTACAATGGAATTCCTATAGAAAAGAATCCAACTGACATTGCTTTGTGACAAAGGATTCATTTATCGTCAGAGTATCATTATCATCCACAGTAAACAGCAAACACTTTCAAAATTTCATTCACTCTTGTCATTCATTCATCACTCAAGGTATGAGAGTTGCCTTCCCTTGCCACCTCAGAGCTCAATCAGAACAGCGCTGATGTTGGAACACTTTGCCAAATATACTTGATAACAAATTTGAATCTAGTTTGAAACAAACAGAATATCAATACAAGAAATTTTGAAAATCATGATCAAAAAATTTAAAAAAAATAAAATAAAAATTTATCCCATACAATAAATTAGAAAGATTTATTTTAAGCATGATATAAATCATCTTTTAAAAAAACTTGCATTCTACTTTATTCTCAAAATTTATTGTCAACCCCAAAAGAACAGACAAATGACAAAGTGCCCAACAACACCGATACGATGCTGATTTGCTGCCGTGTCATCCTAAGTTCCATTTCATTTAAAGATTGATCATTGATATGTGCAAATCTGCAGTTCAGGGTACACAGAATTTATATGTCTTCTGTATTATAGTAACAAACCATCAGGCTGCAAAGTAAGTATAAAAAGGTTCGAACCTGAAACCATTTAGCATGGCGAAGGGCTGCGAGAGCATCGAGGCATTTCTGCCTATCCAACACATCCGGTGGGTCTTTGACGCTTACAGTAGCAGAGGTCTCTGTAGTATTAACACATTGAACCAGTTGTGTAGCAGGAATGGGTGTTTGACCATAGGCAGAAAGGATGTCAGTTACAACAGATTGTCTGTGTCCACAGACTGTCAAAGTGGACCCCAAAGTATACATCGGCCTCCCCCACAACAAACATCACATACATGCAACACAATCTTTATTAAAACAGAAAATAATGTTGCAGATGCAGCTCTCAACTGCTAACTTTTAGCTAGAAAATAAAGATAGAAGACAGGAAAAGTTTCCAAATCCAGGTAAGTGTCGGTGATAAGGTAAGAAAGTTGGTTTGTGTCTATGATAGTCAAATAAACAGTAGATGGGACTTACTTCACAAAGATTTTAGGAAGGGTTAATATTTTGGGTATGCATGCCATAGAAAGTGATCAGTGATCATCACTTAAACCAATCCCAAATTATGTACATGTGGGACCGAACTAAGTACTTTAAAGTTCATAGGTTTTCAATTCTGTTGATTCAAAACAGTAAGGTTTCATATGAACATGTTAAAAGCCAATCAATCTTTTAGTTTTTAGTTAATGTACTTTTCTTTAACATATACTGCATGGCCAGCTTCACACCCACATAAGGATAATAACTGTATCAAATTATCATAAAAGGATGGAATGTTGATATTTCACAAATGAGGAAACCAAAAAAGAATGTGTGCAAAAAATTAAACGAAAATGGACATTTTAAACCAAATCATAAAAAACACAAATTGGGATTAGGTGCAGGAAAGGCCAGTATTCGATGGAGTCCACATTTGTTTTGCCTTCATGGTCAAAAATCCTTCCATGAACAGTGATGGATCCTGGTCATTCTCTTGACAGAATACCTGTGCAGGAGATGGCTAGAAGGCTTTCCAAATGTTATGCATATGAAATAGGGTAGGAAAACAAGTCAGTTATCATGAAACATCATTTAAACATTACAAGTAAAACCTTATAAAGAATACTTGTATGTGAAAATTTTCAAATGTTCTTTTTTTTTCTTTTTCAGTTTCATCTATTTGGTCATCAGCTGTTCACAAAACTGTCATTAATGCATGGTAAAGCCTTCCAACTTGCTACAAACAGTTTTGTAAAATATTTTGTTTTTGAAGCTTGAATTTTATAAATTTAGGATAAATTAGTGTAGTGTAGAATGATCATGCTAAAAAGAGTATCTTTAGTGCAATATTATTGAACTTACAAAATGAAATTTCTCAATTGGCTCCAGAAAACATGACCACTCCACAAACAAGAAGCCAAAACATGAATCAACATTTTCTAAGAAGTTAATTTGAAGAGATTTTATGCTTAGCAGAACTACATGTATATCAATAAAACTGAAGTACTGCCATTCTTTTTTACCTCCTTCAGCCAGCTGAGCTTCTCGCATGACTGGTGACGTCAAAGTAATGCTGCAGGAAGTCTTCGGCTCCTTGCTGTTTGTTACAATAATGGCGGCCTCTTCCACACATCGTCTTACTTCGTATGTTTCTTCTGTCACGGCCTGCATCATAAATTTTATACAATATAGTTAAGAATGCTTCATTTTCCCATAGATATATTGAGACTCTTCTGTTATATTTTATCCAACAAAGTACATGCATTCTTATCTTTATTTCTTCTTTTAAAGAATATAATCAAACAAACATAAATATAAGAAAGGGTTACGATCAGAGTTCTGCAGTTGTTTACAGTTAAGGTAAGGTTTACTTTCAAAACAAGCCAAAACCACAATTATGTTTCATAATAATGTTAACACATTTTTTGGATGAAAGCAGGGTCATTTAGTTTCCATTCTACATACTGCAATCTGTTTCGGTAGGCCATCTGCAACTCGCTCCAACAGTGTGCGTGTGGGTTTTTCTGAACACAATACAACAAGATGTACGTTAAGGTCCCCATGAAGTAGGAGACCCTTGGCAAGCACTCCGACTCGCATCACGCCCTTCAACACACGGTTGGCCAGTGGGTCCTCCTTCTTTTCCCTAAATCACAATTGAAACAATTTGAAATTTACAGTTTCATTCATATTGCACTTGGATGAAGATCAAAATCTTTCATTTCAAATGTAGATTATCATTAAATCATTAAATGTACTCAGTAATCGATCTATATGCATGTCCTGTATGCAGATAAATTCAAAAGCACGCACACATTTTAACAATGTGCATGCAGAGGATGCATAAAAATTTCAGAGGATGTTTATGTTTAAAAGTTGTTTCTTAAGCAAAGTAAAACAAATATGTAGTGTCATTTGTTGTCGTAAAAAAATGTTTGTTTGCTAATAACAGAGGCCACACTGAAAGTGCAAATCACTGTTTATAGTATTTATAGTGAAGCATAAAATAAGAGGCCAATGGCCACATAGCTGGTGGGCTATTGGCAACTACATAAAACACCGGGCTTGCAAATTATTTAATTTCATGTGGCTGGTATACAACTGTCTTTGAAAATAAGGGTCTACAAGTTGCAAGCAAGACATGCGACCACTACAGGATATATTTCAGACAACTTTTTTCCAGATGGAGGTCAAAGGTCAAGGTCACAGTGACCTCATTTTGGTATGTTACAGGCTTGGAAGAGGCTACATTTAAAAATTGTATTATTTCTAACAAGCTAACTGATACATAATATTACATGATGATTTGAGTGAAAATGTATCGGGGGTGAGAAAATTCTACATAAGATGTACAAAATATATACAGTGTATATATCCTAAGAAATGATACAGTGAAGTTCAAATAATTGTTTACTGAAATAAACAACAGTTAGCAGCTACTTTGTTTTATGTGGAAGCATCTTTTAAGTCACTTTTGATAAAGACCCAAGCCATCATACGCTCTGGAAATTTATCAATTCCTAATTCTCAAGATGTCAAGAGGTCCTTACTTGTCTAAGAACATCTTGACATTGTGTATCTGAATCACATTCTGACTTATTCAAACGTATCATACTTTATAAATAAGATGAATACCGGAGCTTTTCCTGAGAGAAACTTTTTTACATGAAAAACAAAAAGAGGTTAATTAATTGAGAGTTTGATGATAATGAAGAGCTTTGGTGCAAAAAATTAAAACGGATAATTTCCAAAGTGTAGAAATGTAAAAGAAGAGGCCAATGGCCTCGTAAAACGATGTTCCTGTTAATTATTGTTTAATGAATGTTATAGATTTTTTTATTTGTACTAAATATTGATTTGTCATAAATATTTGCTTCAATTGTTGACAGAATCATGTACGTGATCATTGAATTTTAGAAATTACATCACAGTGACCTAATTTTGCTAGATTCAATTTCAGCAACCTATCGTGCTTATCACAGATGTTGATTTTCATTGTCCTATGACAATTTTCAGAAAAGTAGGAAACAGTGACCATATTTTGCCAAACTTCAGCTCAAGTTTTATTGTCCCATGGTACTTTTTAGAAAAGTAGCTCACATTGACTTTATTTTGCAAAATTCAAATTAAATGTCTGTTGTTCAAGCTAGATGTTAAATAGCATTGTCAAGAGGCAATTTTTAGGAAAGTAGGTCAAAGAGACCTTATTTTGTAGAATTCAAGTTCAGCATCTGTTGTGCATCATAGCTGTCAATTTTCTTTGCCCTGTGATAGTTCTTAGGAACTTTATATCAATACCTTTTTAATGAACCTTTACATTTTAATGAAAAGTTCCTATTATTACCTGTACATGTGAGAGACAGGTAAATTCTTGTGATAATTAATAGAAATTCTTTGTTATTCCCTTTCATTTTCATTTAAATGCAGTACATGTTGACATTTGATGACAGTTAACTCTTATCATACTTAATAACTATGACATTACCTGTTCATATACAGCTTATCAATGCCCAGGTAAGACAGGCGAACTCAGTAAAATGTTCAGTGCCTTGTCCATTGATAATATCTCATCGTTTGTTCATATTTTTTAAATAAAGACATTCACACACTTTCATATTATGTTAAGTTGATTTGATATTTGTTCAATCAGTCAGGTTATACACA
>JAULCA010135516.1:0-15413 GCA_032360845.1 Crassadoma gigantea | reverse complement strand
TAAAGCGCTTTAGAGTAGCTTATGTTAGCTAGATAGGGCGCTATATCAAATGCTGTATATTATTATTATTATTATTAACTTACATGGCGTACATATGAGATATGCCCAATGTTGCTCTCAGGTGTACATCTGTAACAATATGTCCTTGTCTTAATCCCATAATACACCTTAAGATCATATCCCTTTGTAGTTTGTGCTGCTCATTCGTTAGTGACGATAAAAATGCTTATCAAATATCTTCAAAGTTATGGGCTTGACAAATATTGCCCACCAACAGTAACTTGACCTTTGACCTACGATTGTTGTGACTATTTTACATATGGCCCAGTGTTCGTACATATGTGTACAACATTTCTAACGCGTGATTAAAATATCCCCCATGTTTGTGTGTGAAAATACAAGGTAACACTTAAAGTGAAATAGTGTTTATTTCTTAAGCTGTTCATCAGATCTGACATGGAAACGAAACGCCGCACAGGTGAGCGGGAGCCTTATATAATCCAATGACCTTTCTTACATCATCTCGCTGTTCGTACTGTCTTACCGTAAAACATATAAACAACAAACTACATCTGAGATCACAACTAGAACCTGTTTATCTAAGAAACGTCATAGCACCTCCATCATACACATGTATATTTTCGGAAACTGCTGCAATAAACTTGTATTTGATGAGACACACTTTTGTAATCGTGCACAGAAAGATTGTGCAGTAACATAAAACATATGTTTTAAAAGAAAAAATGATCGCATATAAGTTATCTAAATAATTATAAAATGGCTCCTGATACTTTTATGTGAGTATATAATGTTCGTTACTGTTTTGAACAAGTTAGTTACGCAAATGTATTATGCGATGTGCATTTAAACAAGATTTTTTTTTTTATTTTAATACGGTGAACATATAAAATGCAAGCTAATAAGATTCGCGATTGACTCGCCTTCATATCGTCGGTTAAAATTTTGTATTTTCCTAGATGTTGCTTGCAGTAACGCTTCTATTAGCTGGTCATGTCCTGATAAGCCTGTTCGTTAGGTTTTGGTATAATTGCTTCTGTTGTGTGGAACTGTACAAAACCTGGTGGGTCATAATTTATTTTGTCAAATTCGTCCATTCTATCATTCATTTTTTGTGTTTTTAACCTTATTGTTTAAAAAGAAGCTTGTGACGACATCTTATTGATGTTTACCGATATCGACTTCAACCTTGATCTAGTAATATGTTTATCAGCAGAGAACCCCTTGAAAACCTAACAGATGGTTAATATAATATGGCGCTAGCTCAATGTGTTCTTGATTATTTGTTCTAAAGAGGAAAAAACATTTTATAAACATAAATATGTACATTATTATAACTAAATATTAGCCCCTAAGGGGTCCATGTGAGTCATCTGGCCATAAAATCATGGGCAAAAAAATATATTAATAGGATGTATATCCTACAATGGAAAGTTTTGATGAAGGGAAATAATTTATTAAAACTGCACTTAAAATTATCATAAGCAAGTAGATAAACAACAGTTTTTTTGTTATTTCGTTCTTCTGCTATATACAGTATTGTACTGCTTATTCAAATAAATTATGATTAATAAAAAAAAAAAAAAAAAATCTCGTCAAAGTCTCATGCAATAATCACCGCACCTTATATTAGTATACTATAAAGTACACTGGCGTTACGTCACATTCCCCTAGGGTACTGAAGCCGCGGGTTCTGTTACGTTTCTTTCATATGGCCGGGACAAAGATTACCCCGGGACACATACATGTTTTGTGTGACACTTACGCTATATGCCCGAAGGCATGTGCATCAATTACCTATGTAATATACATGTATGTAAATGTGGAGAGTTGACAAACACAAGAGGTGGGTCCCAGACAGTATTTAGAGAAATCCCCTTAATCTCCTGTATTATATATAGTTAAAAAGTTCTTTGTTTTCCATCCCTTCTTGCTCGTTTTTCTTTTCAAAATGACCAACAACCACAAACAGGACAATATTTTTCCACTGAAGTTAGTTCTTATAAACTATTATCAACGGTCGGTGTAGGGTGTACCTAAATTGGGCCATAAATCACAACAAATAATGTGTTTTCGTTTTTTTATCTCACTTATATCTCACTTTTCCTTAAACAAAAATCTGCATAAAGGGAGCCCCCTTTTGCAAGTTGGACCATTGGATAAGGTGCCCTCCCCCCGTGTCTTTTATATTCATGGTTGTCAATTTAAAACATATTGAACATGCTATTTCAGGTATTTTTCTTATCCATTTCATATAAACCCAATATAATTTATTTTTTGTAATCCGTACAGGTATTTGTCGCAGAGCATTTTCATCTTTAAAATACTACACATGTTGTTTTGTATTGTATTGGACAACTGGATAAGTTACATTTTATTACAAATTATTAACGTCGGCTTTTGTAAATTTATAAGTTCATAATAACAGCATTTATTACATTAAAACAAAATACATTATCTATATACATTTAATGTCAAAAGAAAGTACTAGTTGGAATAGGGGAAAACATAGGATCTACAATGTCTCATTTTATATACATAAGTTGTTTTGATCATCTTTTTATCAGACAGATAATCAATTCGGCATTTATTGTCACAATATAATTAACATTAACACAGAAACAAAGGAACTCGTAGCAACTACAATAAAAATAGCTTTGCCATTCGTTTTTTTTTACCCAAAAGCTTGATAAAAGATTACATTGACAATATCTAGATAGCATGCATATCTTCAATACAATGTGTATTGTGTAGGAGGAGCAGAAACAAATCTACGGTATACATATATAAAATGATCAAAGAGTATGTTTTCACCCGATGTAATTACAGTTGCCATTTTTGGTCTATGTATATTTTGGAATGACAGCCGTGAACTGCACACGGTTATATCTATTCCCTTCTCAGACAGAATTTCGTATCTGTATTTCCCGGACGAAAGGTCACCGAGTGCAGAACTGCTGAACCCTATATGTATATATAACATGTTCTACAGGGAATATGTATGTCTCACATATGTACGTGTAGGGATTTTGTAAAAACACATGCTCATATGTTTTATACACGGTTTTGTAAGCATGTAGTTAGGTTTATTTATCACGGAAATGAAAACAGCTTTTCGAGGTTACCTACAAGCCGTCGAATGTTATAAAACATAAATTTCAGCATGCGTTTACCTCGTATAACACCTGTCTGTCCGTATGTGCTTGTCACGTGCTCGTAAAGATGTAATATATGTACAATTTTACCCAAGTCTGCGATATATTTTATTATGTGTGAATAATAAGATTTTTTTATCTAAAAATAATGCATTACTTCGGAAAAAATAATAAGATATAATGGAGGCGTGACCGATACCGTATTGTAGACTCAACCTTAACGAAACCAGAGCCAATTATAAACAAGTTTACTTTTATGTTCATTATTTGAATGGCTATGAACATTATCATTAATATTATCATTATTAATGGTTAACGGCCCATCAACACAAGATTGGTCATAAGGGCTAACAAATGGCCGACAAAAAAAAATGGTGAATAAATTGAAAAGGTTTTTAAAAGGAGAAAGAACAACGAGGAGGAAAAGAAAAGAGAAAGGAGAAAAGGAAAGGTAAAATGACAGAAACAATATTTACACTATATTTATGGGACTCTGAGGATTTACATGTTCATGTTTTTATGCAGTGTTCATTTTTGTTCGTATGTTTATGTCTTAAATGCGGCATGTGTTGGCGTGTTTTTTTTATTGTGTGTTTTTTTTGTGGTTTTTGGCTGGTAAATAGAATATATCCACCAAATAAAGGCAAACAAATCTCAGTCCGAGTGTAAAATTGTATATTTTATTGCAGTACCATCTTCATCAAACATTTTTGTACCAAAATTGATAATGCAACTTCCAGTGTATATGATTCCTGCAAGATGTAGACAGAGAAACAAATAAACCAGAAGTTAGATTTTGTCGAGTGCTGATCCTTTAAAATCTTATCCCGAGAGTTGAAATATTTCAGTTTATATCACATGGGTTTGATTTCATATCATATCCTTCAGCATCTTACTATAAGACGAAATTCAAATTTCTATTGCTGAACCGAATACACTGCACTATCGTCAAAAGAGCAAAAGAGCTTGAAAAGTGTGAACAATTAAGTGATATCACTTGGATACCATTACGCTACAGAGAGTGAAAATGCAATTTCACTGGAAAGTTGTGTGTTTTCCAGAAGAAAGGCGGATGTGAGCTGATGTATCTTAATGAAGATAAAGACGTTTATTTTTTCATGGGAATGCAGCTTTAAGGTGCGGGAGAAACGTTTACGCTGCATAAAATGACTATGTGTGGTGACGCAATTTTATTATGGAGTTGTGACGATTTCAAAATGAATGCGTACATGAGCTGTCTTGCCGTAGGTGAGTAAGGGAAGATTTATCTTTTTCCTTGCTCAAACGGAAAAGCACCTGCGGAATTAGGCAGAAAGTTCTATTTAACACACATACAGAGGTTTCAAATAAAATACATTTATCATATAATTTTAAAATACTGCAACTTGCTTTGAACAAACAGGAACAATTCGTTTACGATCTTATATTAATGTAACTGTTAATTTCAATCACTCCAAGATACCTTAAAAGTATCACCCCCCACCACCAGTGTTAGCATAGTTGAGGTGACCACATGAAAACAGATGACGGACATGTCAGACAATTTCACGCTCGTGACACCGGATTGACCCGATGACGATAGATAACCAGACCTTAGACATTTCAGTTACATTGCGTGTGTAGGATGTATACGTAGTTATTCCACCTCCAACCTACAACTAACAAATAATAATAGTTATGAACATTTACACAGCCCCCTATATGACTTTTAGAAATGACTCAAAAGTGCTGGATAGAAGACAGTTCATTGTCATTCTTGATCATTAAATTATATTAATATGTTATGGGTATAAATTAACGCCTTAAACACGCGAAAAAAGTATGAAACTCGTTGAAATGTATGTAAATGTACAAAATATAGAGAAATATTCAATTTAGTTTCATTTCTATGAACGTTCTAAATGAAGCATTTAGCTGACTGATTACATCAGCAGATGAGTCCTTACACCCTCGTATATCAAGAACATGGTCAAATGTAGTATTGCTAAAATGTGATACTTACACTACGATTATACCGAAAAAGAGTGTATATGAAAAGGGGTGATATACCCACCAAATTTGATTATACATAACTGATCCATTCCTCAATACAGAAACCAATGAAATAAAATCCTGCTAATACCTCTAGGGATAATAGGGTGGTGTAGTGGCGCATGGGATAACGCACTCGCTCTTCACAAAGTAGGCTGTAGTTAAATTCACTGATCGAACGAGCACGTGAAAAACGCATTGAGTCACCTGCCCGACCACGTGGGCTTTCAAGGCCAACAAAAATTGAAATAACTTTTTATATGGTTTATATTTATATTAAGGGAAAATATATAAACAGAATCACTTGAAGGATCTTGTTCTGATATCTTGTATTGAATAAAGAATCAATAATGCACCTTCATGTTTATGTTTCTCTGTAGATCATCTTCTCCTAAAGTACCACCTGAATGTAGTTCTAATAACGACTAGAGTTGTGCCGTCAAGATTGTGTTGGAAAGTTAATCAAGTCATATCAAAGTACAAACAACTCATCCCTAAATTTAATTACTTTACCTAGTGTATACAATGTACAAAATGTGTAATGATTTTGCTGTAGTATGTGAGTTTTTTGTTACCTATTACTATATTACGTATCATAACTGTTCTTAACAAAGTTAAACTATGGTCTATATGATTTCACATTAATATGATTGATCCCTGCTATGTAACTATATGTTTTTATGCTGTGTAACTATAAACCTATACGATTTAAATGTTATATGTGACAATTTAATAAACAAAATTGACTTGTAAACTTTTTAAAAAACATTCCACGTACAGTGTAAACAGTATCAACGGGATCACAACACCGTGCAAATAATAGCTTAATTCCGTAATGGTTGAATACATTACATTGGTATGTCTGTATACTAAAGGTAGGTAAAAGTTACATTGCGCGAGGATACTTTGTTTGATATATGATAGTTGCTTAATTACATTTCAGAACATTACGTTGCATATAAAGCTAAAGCTGTCAAGAAGTTAAATCAAATAAACACATTTTAAAGATTTATTTAACTAGGTACGCTTAATGTTATATGGGTGTCCATTTTGTGTGCAGTTGTCAGGTAAAATACAAAACGACTGCAACAATACAATAAGCATTATGTAAATAATGTTTTATCTGCAGTAGTTTACCTTTTGTTAAAAGGAAGACTGAAGTAAAAATGATTCGTTCATGTTAAATTATTACTTAATCAATGTGTCTATGAGATTCGAATTAAAATTATAAGTGTCGACGCAAAAATAGATATAGAGTGGTCACCAAACAGGGACCTTTGAGCAGTGATCCATGTCTTGTATTTCCCTCTTTATTTATAGATGTATACATCTCTATTGTCACCCTTTTGCTAACTCAAACATCATGTCCGGTAATATAGCTGAAGAAACTCTCGTAATTAATTATGATATGACTCTCAAAGCTCTTCTTATTAGCATAATTTATGTATTACACATCATAACACTGTTTTTTATGAAACATTTTAACCTACATACTATATCAAAGCTTATATTCCACCTAGATTGTACCAGGCTTCACAAAAAACAAAGAATAAACATATCAAGACTAGTGTTAACAGTCACACACATGTATGCAGCCTTCTTACGAAATTACCTGGACGATTAATTAACCTATATCTGTAAAATCAAACGTAAACAGTTTTATTTCATTCTGGGACCTTTTTCAATAAGCTTAACAAGCTTAAAATAAGTCTAATGTAAATATCCTCGTGTTACTAAAATAAAACATCTTAGATATCAGTATCAAATAAAAGCGCTAAAGAAGCGTATATGTGGCACAGGCAATCAAAAGGAAGCCAAACATGGTCGGAATATTCTTATCTTTCTGCAACAAATGGTGTTTTGTTTCGTTTTGTTTCCAGATTTATATGTTCTTCCTATTCCAAAATATATATATATATGGTGCCAGTCATATTTTAACATAAACTGTGAAATCGAATGTTTTACTTAATATTTGACGTTGCGGTATATTGTTATTTGCGACTTTCCTTTGTTTTGAACATGATCAGGTTTTAATATTCTGGTTTGCGTTTCCTCAATTCAGATGGTGTATTCGTATAGTCTTGTAAAGTAAACAGTCCCGTTATGACCGATAGTACTGCTTGGTTGGATGGTTTGGTTAGGTTTTGTTTGGTTTAGTATTGTTTAACGTCCTAACAACACTTAAGGTCATTTAAGGAAATGATGCCGAGTTTATAGTGTTACCTCACTGAAATATACTGCAATGATACCAAGCTGAATTAAAAACCATAATGTATAATGATTGCAGTTGAAAAGTGATATCACCCAATGTTGATGTCGAAAGTTCGTAAGGTATAATTGGTATGAAAATGATTGAAAAAGGCGTGGATCCTTACAACACGTATACCACCAACACCAGTTTCACTACTTTAAATATGTTGCAGAATCGGCCTGCTATTTACCACTTTATGATAGTTAGAGATGACTAAAATGGGGTTACATGTATGTAGTCTGTATCATGTTATTTCAATAAATGATCTATTGCTTTTACAGCAAAACCTGTAAAAGCATATTCTTCCTCGGTTAAGATGTAAAAATGCCGTGTAAAGTGTATCCATATTCAATTCTTTTACATTTCAATTCTAAACCTATAATTCGCATATCAAAACGTTCTATTTGCATTTAAAATGGATATCTTTTGCAATAAAATCGGCTTTTTGTCGTATAACGTTAGGTAAAGGTATGCGAGATTGTTAACAAATTGTGCTTTGGAGAAGAATATACTTGCTATATTCCACAGCTTGATAGTAAAAACAATGACTATCCTGGGTTGCCTGGATAATAGGATTTGTTTGTCTTCTTTTTTTTATAGGGAATTGGAAAAAAAAGAATATGTCTTCTGTATGCCACCGCAACAATATGGGTTCCCCTCCTCAATTGGGGGTTTTCATATATTCCTTTTGGTTGATTTGGTATACTGCCCTTATCGAATTGCTTGTGATTTCGATTTCGTTATTACCTACATTTTCTTTATTTTTAACAGTTTTTCCGTATACTGCCGTCTTCATACCTCAGTTGCGGGTTAATAATGCTGTTCTTGGTTGCCTTTGGCATGATATTTCAGTGAGATAGCACTTTAAAATCGGCACGAGATCATCAACGCACCCTAGCTCCAGCTAACATACACACATGTGTACATACATAACACAAACCCTCAACCCGTCAAAATATTTTAACACTATAATTAATAACTACGTCATAGGAACGATAGATACGATAAACTTGACTTGTAAAAGATAACTAATTGTGGTTTAACCGAAAGTTAAAATGTTGTGAATTATGCAATGAATTTAAAACCAGCATGTATTGTTCGAGCATAATTAATAACAATAATAAATACACTAGACGAGACTACTTCACGGTAAAAATATACCTTCGTGACAACAAGCAAGAAATTATAGGAACTCAATGTTAGGACGAAACAGACAACATTACAAGGCAATCAGAAAAACTAAACAAAAACGAAACAAAACTAGAAACATCTCTCAAAAACAATTGTGTGCGAGGTCAATTGCGAGTTTGTAGGATAAATATTCCTGTACCGCATAATTAATTATTCAATTATGAAAACATAGCCAAGCATACTGGATATTAGTTTGGTCTTTTATAGTTGCATTCAACGAAATCCCATAGGAACCCCATCATTATGAATAAGGTCATAATGACGAACACCACCTTTTTAACAAAAAGATTTTTTTCTGTGGAAAACCCTTGTGATGCCATTGATAAATGAACAGACTCAATATCTCCCGGAAAAATGTGTCGCCAAGCACAGGCTTTTTAGTAATTAATGAGCTGTGCCAACAACAGAAGAGATTATACAAAAATGTGCGAGAGTCTGTAATCAAGTTTAAGTAATAGACATATTGATCAAACCTAACTTATATATGTAAGTCTATTTGCTAATACCCAACACAGTTACAAATATCACACATTTGTTAAAAAGTATAAATAACGGATACAAAAATGAAATTATTTTCTAAAACGTATCCTGCAGACGTACCAAATGTACAAAGCACTTAATAGCATTTCAAATAACTTACTAAGAGTATCCTACGTACATACCACGCATTAACAATCAAAGAAGACCAATGACTTAGGAGAGGTTGACATATTGACCGCACTACACCAATCAAGGACGAGTCTGTGGTTAGTTCTTTCGTTGCACATCATTATAAATAACATGAACATCACATACACATTAGGAATCTGCTCCAATAGATTTAACTGTCAATTGTGTATACATGACACACCTTATTGCTAACGTATTTTCCAGCTAGTTCCATAATCGTTGTTATGCACACCGGATGCAATACAAAAGCTGAACTGCAGCATACTTGAATTAAATTTCCTCTTTTGTCAAATGTGATATCTACGTTGAGGACAACTAGCTGAAATGCGCACCTCTAGTCGATAGCAATAAGTGTTTGTTTTAAGTAAGACATACGTTGTCACGAAAATACTCATTGTGTTTGTTTTTGTGCATTTCCTACTCAAAGGCTATTAAAATATACTTACCCAGCCGCTTCACCTCAAATGAAGATGCTAAGATGTTTTGTCATTGATTTTTTTTTGGTTATGGATTTTGTTTTATTTTGTTTAACGTCCTTTTAACAGCTGAGGTCATTTAAGGACGGCCTCCCATGCGTGCAAGATGCATGCGTGCAGTGAATGCTTGTGTATTTTGGGAGACTGCGAGTTACACAAACTGCTTGAAATGCATTTATCTTCCATATCTGATTTTCAAATATCTACTTATTGTTATACGTTTATATGGAGCTACTTATTACAACAACAAGTAAACAAGAATAACTGGTTTAGATTTACTGACCACGAGAACATGACCTGGTCATCATCTTTGTCCTTGTAGAGACATGCTGTGGTAAACATCTCAGTTCTTCTACGTCAGAACGTTGACTAACGTCATTATCTGGATGACCTTTTTTCGTAATCGTACCTCTATTAACCAAGTAAACACGATGTTTACTTGTCAGAAATGAAGGTGGCTGGATTCATATCTCAGACACATAACGTTAGATGACAAGGGTAACTGGAGTTTGTATAAGATAACAAATCTTTTGTCATCCAGCTTATATCATATTTACATATTACAGTGACCTTTTGAGTGGCTCCATCATATTTTTTTTACGTCTTCCTATAACCCAAGCTGCTGCGAGGACGTTAAAGGACGGCAAAACAATCAAAACACATATGTCCCATAGGCAGTTCATATTTCGTTATCCTTGACAAAACAAAAACAAACTCAATTTTACTGGAACTTTAAGATTTATTTATTGAGGTTCTGATTTGGGTCGCTTTTGTTTAATCAAAGCTGTGTTGTTATATTGTTCGTTCTTATATATGCTGATAGGTTTATATGATTTCTAGTTATTTCACTTTGTTTGTATCGTTATCGTTAGCAGCTTAACATACAGTAAACGAATTAATTATTCTTTGTGATATTTTCATTGATATTATAAAGACCAAATAATTGGAGAGGATATATTATCACTGACTTTACAACCTAAATGAAAGGTTTTGTTGTTGAGGGTTTAATGCTTTAAAAACAGCAAATGAGGTATGAGGAATATTTCAGTATTTAATGTTTGAAGTGCATTGCTCCGTCGCCGACAGTTAAACATTTCTTATTTGCAATCGTTAATGATTTTCATCAATCAAAGGTGCAATGCTGTACAGGTAAAATCCAAATAAGTCACGGCTTATTTCCGATTATAGTCAGCGATCCCTGGCCTATTTTCAGGTCAGCCTTATTTTAGACGTCATTTACACAGTAAATTTGCCAGTAATTGAATGTTTAACGGCTCACCAATAAAGAAGATGTCTATAGAGCCAAAAGTGATAGTTAAAACATGTAAAAGAAAATAACATAAAATAAACGAAATGACATAAGACAATCGTCATCTCGAAAAACCAATGTAGCTATGGTTAGGAAGTCATCAATGGCATACTTTCAAGTCGTCCTTTTTTTCGTATGAAAAAGCATCATACATGTTGTAAGGGATTTTCCCGTTTTATCTTTTGGTGCAATACTTGGGTGTGATGATTACCTGTCGACCAACAGGAGAATGGGGTTGTACCTTGAACGCAAATTTTCAATAATGGCCTTTATTAAAAGGATTATTATCCAAATTTTAGGGGTAAATATTGTTATGTTTGTTACAACAAACGTGTTCATTTTGTATCCAAACAAATGTCGTAGAAACGAAACTAATTTTTGTAAAGCTGCTCATAGCTATACATAGTTTTACGTGTTTTCATTTATTAATCATATTATCATCAGGCAATACTGTTTATTTTCTACAACGCGGAACTCACCAGAAGAAGGCGTGAAGCGTGTGCTGAGGTTGACCTGTAAACCATTCCTGGTGTGTAGTCGTGACTCAGGTGACATACTTACAGTTGTGGTCCCCTACTGTGCTCTTCAATCATTGATTAACTACGCCTTTATTATCGCAACTCCCCGACATAGCCGCAGTATAGTATACCAACACAAATAGTAAAAAACAAACAATAGACACGTTCCAAAAACCACAACATGAAGTTTGTATGTTACGGATGAACTCTTATGATGTCTTCTGCACGACAGAATTATAAATATAAACAGTCGCTCTTTCTACACTAAGTGATACATAAGAAGATAAGATCCGTGTTATAATTGTACATGCAAGTACAAACAACATCAGATTAACATCACAGTGACAAACACTTTGTAACCTGTGCAGGCGCAGGGAACGAATAGTTCTGCTTTATTCCTCTATATGATCGTAAGAGACGACAAACCTGACCCATCCCTTTTCAAAGTTCGTGATAGTTTCGTATGCATGTAAGGGTCACTGATGGTTTTGAATTGCTGTATTCCACTGATGTATATCCTAAAAGGAGACCAACGTTGGGCCCCTGCAGCATCGGATATTTTATTCTATATCTTTTACGGATGGGACATGGAAGAGACCAAAATTAATCAGCTGCTCCAAATGCAAAACTTAGAATTTGTTTTTCTTTTTTCTACCTCTCCGTTTTTCTTTCTATTCTATCTACTTTTTCAAGACGGTGCTCATATGACCTTGGCTGATACGAGGTTGTTAAACCAAAAAACAAACAAGCTAAATATGATTTCTTCTGCGATATTGAGCTTATATTCAATTGACATTATGCCTGTTAGGAAAGAAGACGTTTAACGGATTACATATGGTATTTAAATTACATGGCAGTTAACGTGAATATACAAATGTATGTCAGTTTTTTACATTTCATGATTATGTAGATTTATATTAAAACATGCAACATGTTATAATAAACGGGCGTTTTCCTTGTTAAAAAGAAGCAATTTTAATGTATACAAATATCTTTTGCGACCTTGTGATTGTTACTCATTTCAACAAGCTTGGTAGATCCTCAAACAAGCCAGCAACTCCCTCTATATCATCACCTTGGGACTTTTGTTTTTTAAAGAAAATGTTCAAAAAAGGTAAATAATTTAACCCATTGAAAATGAGTCAAGGTCACTCGTTATAGCACATATGGTAGCTCTTGAGCTAGCTCAGCATGACACTAGCTATACATCATTACCCTTGGTATTTTGGTTATTTAAGCCTGTTTCTTGAAATTAATTTTTTTACTTCTTTTTATTTAACCTAAAACTAACACGACTGTATGTTTGGTTACAGAAACACATGGACGGCATACGAATATTATTGGTCCTGCACGATTTTTTTATGTATATTTATGTTATCATATGTCAAACTTGTTTTCTTATTAAATAAATTTTGATCAAAAAGATTTCTTCAGCAAGTGTTTAGTTTAATTACTTAAAGCTACTTCCGGTTAAACACGTGCAAGGTGTCATACCTAAGGGTTGTCAGAAAAA
The DNA here is from genome assembly GCA_032360845.1 of Crassadoma gigantea. Classification (NCBI taxonomy): domain Eukaryota; kingdom Metazoa; phylum Mollusca; class Bivalvia; order Pectinida; family Pectinidae; genus Crassadoma; species Crassadoma gigantea. The sequence goes on along the minus strand of JAULCA010135516.1, from coordinate 2,282 downwards.
ATACTCTCGGCTAAATAGGAGACAAATTCGTGAAGGGTGGAGAAAGTTTTGTATCTGATATCCTGACCGACCAATTAGTGTAATACCAGCATTTACCTGGTCATGTGTCAAGTCAACGTGACAACACAATACGTCACAACAAACAAACACTAACACGAACATTACATTAACCCAACAGTATCTCCCATAAACTAGGTTGCACTGGATTCCTCGAAAACCCCTGAAAAATGTGTTAAATAAAACAAAACCTGTATACTATGAGAATGTCACGAGTCGGTTTCCGTTTTAGTCCGTGATTTAACCGCATTTAATTACATCATTATTCATAATAAAAAGCGGTCATGATATGCCTTCCTCCCGTACTTTAACTGTATCTCACATCGAGTTCAAAGGTACGAACATGGGACGTTGTGACAAGTAACTGATAAAGCATGTTTCTTCGGAGAAAGCATGTAGTGCATGTATATTTATATATATTGTTTTGTTTTGTTCGTTTGTTTTGGTATTGTTTAACGTCATTTCAACAGCTATGGTCATTTAAGGACGGCTTCCCCTGTGTAGAAGATACATCCATGTAGTGTATGCGTGAGTTTTTTGGGAGGCTGCGATACCCAAACCCTTCCTCACAGGGGCAAACGCTCAACTAAAGACCAAATATGAGGCATTGTTAAGGGAGACATTCGGAAGAAGGTTGTTTAAGAAGAAGAGAAAAGATAAGATCCAAAATTTAGTCGCCTCGTACGATCATGCAATGGGGGCAGCAGGTACAATTCTTACGCCCTACCTGTAGGGACAAAACATATATAATCATAGTTTCAATTTGCAGACAGCTATAAAACATCCTTTAGGATATCAAACAGAAAAACAACAAGAAATTGTGCCAAATAAAAGACACAAAACCAAGTGTTTTTTTAGAGCATGTACTTTCTACATTCAATCTCGTGGCAGTCCTGACGTGTCTCGTCAAACACCGGAAATTGCCAATAACCAGCGAGTTAAGAAAGATGGAACAATGGAAGACAATACTACCAAATCGGAAACGTAAAGTATGTCAACGTTGTGTAAACGTTTATTTGTCGAAACAATCCCCGATTGTAATTAGGAATTCCATTGACCGACTTTATAAATAATATAATTTAGTGATCAAGTTTTCATTTTTTCTATTTTACCATGTTAATACCATGACTATGTTTAAGTAATACTACCTCAGAGAGGTAATCAACAACCTGTATTGTTTACAATATTAACGAAATTCCGCACTCATCTTGACCTGAAAATAAACTCAACAAATGTAGGGCGGTGTTTAGATTGGTCAAGGTAAAAAATGATAACACTACCTTCAGTATATCATTGTCATGTATTGTTGTGTTTATTAAAAGGTCATGTCCGAACAACGGACATGCTAATGAGAATAATATAACATGAAATAAATACACATCCAAGGCAGAGATATGTCAACGGAACTACTTTTAACGGGACATATATCATGAAAGACCCGCATTCACATATACTGTGGAACATATAATTATGCAGAAACTATGCCATCGGTTCATACCATGTATCAAGGTGCAAACGGCTAATAACAGTGTACTTTTATGCAGCATTTCTACATAAAACAAACGCAAAGGATCGTAGTAAAGTCACCTCTTCAATGAATTGGTTCATGTATAATATTTTATGATTTATGAAGGACGCGGGCCTTCCGGGCTTAATGTCGTTATCCATAGAGGTTCCAAACACTTCTATAACATTCTTATAAAAAAACAAGAAAGTTCTAAAAAAGGACAGAAAAAATGGAATTATATCTTTGATTTAAATAGTTTTACTTGGCATAACATATTTAAGCTTCCCTTTGCTATAACTAAAAACATAAAACTTCAATGATTTCAATATAGAGTGAATCACCATATTCTGACAACAAACTCGTTCTTATTTCAAACTCATTTAGCTATATCTCCACTTTGTATACTTTGTAACTCTGAGACTGAAACTATTATACATATCTTGTGGGAATGCCAAGAGGTTCAAAATGTCCTTTTTTTGAGTTTTGAAATTCTATTAGATGCGCTTACTATTCCTTTCAATTTCAGTCAAGAATCATACCTTTTTGGACTTCTAACACAAGATATAAAAATATAAAAAGATTGACAATGAAATACTCATCATTGTTAAACATTATATTAATAAAACGCGATGTCTTCATAACTCCTTGAATATAAATGCATTGATTAACACAATAAAAGACCACTATAATGTTCAAAAGTATATAGCTATTAGCAAAG
>JAULCA010135515.1:16481-29825 GCA_032360845.1 Crassadoma gigantea | reverse complement strand
TGTTGGGATATACACACACCAAGATTTACCTGTTGGGATATACACACACCAAGATTTACCTGTTGGGATATACACACACCAAGATTTACCTGTTGGGTTTTACACACACCAAGATTGGGAATTCTTTGCTATAACGAAGCCATATTTATTTTCTCTGAAAAAGGAATTGTCTCCCCTGGCAATTAAGAACTGCCTCATGAACATCAAATTCTATCTGGAATAAATCCTTCAGCATAGTTATTTCTCCGGGGCTTCACCTTAAACCTATTTTAGTGAATTTATAACTTCCTTAATGCACAATTCTCTGATTCCATGGCCTTCAGGCTAAATATTATGTAATCTGTTAAACTCTAAATATTCTGTGAAAACTAGATCCATCTAAATACATTGACATATATCAAACCTATCTTACACCTATCTATTGTTAACAATACATTTTAAGATCGAATCAAGAATTTTTCAAGTCATTTTTAAAACATTGGAGAAAGAAGAAGTTTGATGACCCTGTTTGATGTGCAAGGTTAAAATGATGATATAAACACATCTTCACGTGTTATTATGGCAAGGAGACTACTTGTGCAGACAAAGGCAATAGAGAAAGTGTCACCTTTACTTCACCAATATTAACAAAAATCCCCCCCCGACTCTTGGTAAATAAAAGTCAAGTATACAAACCTTTGTTAGGAGAACTCGAAGAGATCCAGAAAAGAAGAATAAATAAGCACTAGACTGTAGGATGCACTAACACATATAAAAATATCCAACAGGGGTAAATATCTAGCTCTTCGTAATCACAGAAAGACTTCCTAGACTCTGTAGGCCTCAGATCACTGTAAACAGTCAGCGTAACAACCTGAAAGCAAGATACGAAAGACTTTACAACCAGAATACATATGAACTTACTTACAGTGATTCAAATGAGAAAAGAATAAGAGTAATATGTGTAAGCCTCAGCCTGATACACCTCAGTTCATTTGCCACCTCACTTACTGCCGAAGCATTTCAATGTCTCCTTTTCCTTATTAATCTTAAAAATTCGTTTGCACGTGTTCCTTTTTATCATGGATAACCTATAATGTCAAAATTTGGCAGGAAAAACGGTGGCATTGTAACAAGGTTTTACTGTACAGATGGGTGATTTTTACAGCATTTATGGTAGCTAAAGTTAAATTTCCTTTACATCATTTTCCCTTAATTTTGAAATAAACACCTCTATCATGAAAATTCAGCAATAAATTTGAACTGCTGAAAAGTATCGGAACATATTTACATAGTGTAATTGTGCAGTGAACTATTTCTAATAGAGATTTTTCCGTATTCATTGCCACTTGTAGTCATATACAGACTAGCCTGACAGTGTTTGTTCTGGTTAACATGTACTCCTATCCTTGTTTCAAAGGAATACAAAAATTATGCAATCATGTTGAAATGACAAGTATATACGAATGTCTTTTCAAATCTAGAATTATTATATCATTCAAAACATACATATTGTGCTACCGTAATATATTTCCATAACCTGGCATGCATACTATGATTTGTCTAATCTAAATCTAATATAATTAGAAACATATATACTCTGGGAACCTGCACAATCTGAAAACCAGTTTAATCTAGGAGCTTGTACAATCTGGAAACCTGATTATATGGAAACCTGTAAATCTGAAAACTACTTTAATTGTAGAACCTGTAATATTTGGAAACCTGTGTAATCCAAGAACCTGTATTATCTGGAAACCTTTTCAATTTAGAAACCTGAATAATCTGGAAACCTCATTAATATGGAAACCTGTAGTATCCAGTTACTTGTTTAATCAAGAAACCTGTACTGTGGGAACATATCTGATTGAGGAGCCTGCATAATCTGAAAACCTGTATAACCCATAAGCTCCCAATATAATGTAATCCCACAATCAATTCAGACAAAGAGTAAACAAACAAAAACAAATCTGACATTGGACAGTATTTACTGTTTAATTAACCAACAAAATATTTCAAATATATCTTTTACTGAAGAGGGTTTGGTTTGTGTTTAACGTCCTATTAACAGCTTTGGTCATTTAAGGATTTGCCAGGTCTTGGTGGTGGAGGAAAGCCAGAGTTCCCAGAGAAAAACCACCGACCGACGGCCAGTACCTTGCGGCTGCCCCACATAGGTCTCGAACCCACGACCCAGCGGTGGAGGGTAGTGGCAGCAGAATGTCAGACGCCTTAAACACTTGGCCACCGCGGCCCCCTACTGAAAGGGAGCTCAACTTGGGAGAGAGAACCATCATCATAATTTATACACAAATATATATATTTACATTTACTACAATGATCTTTATTGTCATGGAAACAAAATCTGCGGATAATAGCAGAATCAACCAGCACTAAACTAGGTCAATGAATGCTCATCTGAGTGCTGTAATCATAGACAATTTTTTTTCCTCTCTCATACATGCATGTTTTCTGTTCCAATGCAATGGTCTGTACTCTATGTGGGTGCACACAAGCTCTAATCAAGGGCAGCCATTACAAGCTATCACGTTAATATCATAGCTGGTACAGAGCCTCTAGCAAGCTAATGACAGGCCAGCATGATTGGCTCTTCATTTCCCACAGAATTTCTCGGAATTTCTCTGCAAATCATGCATGAGTTTTATTTTGTTAGAGTCATGTCTTTCTGCTATACACTAAGTGATCAAAACCAATACTTGTCCGCATTAGATTTTGTGATAGTGATGAGCACATTATGCCTTGCGAGTAAAACACAGATAAAACTGTGATGTTTTGCCGCAAAAGAAGCTTGGAAAATCAGAAATACAAGGACAGGGGATTTGAGATAGTGAACAGATTAAGTCCCTTGGGACACACACATAAAACTGTGTTTTTGTCCGTGGAACAGTCAGGAAAATCCATCACTCTGGTATTGTCTCTTGTCCTGTGTCCACTCATGCCAATGTCAATATCAACACTGGTCAAATTGTGAAATCAACTCCCCAAAGAGCCTGCCTGATGAAGATTAGCCGATACAGAAACAATCTCCAGGCTGTATTCCACCATACTTTTTTAACGTGGAAGTGGGCAGCAGAAAGCACTCTGCCTGTTGCAATCAACGTAACTGGTAACACCCGCCTTCACGGTATCATTTATCGCCAATTTTTTCTCTGTCCACTGTGCTGTCCATAGCTTTAAAATGAAAATAAACTGTATCTCAAGGGATATCGAAAAGGAGCCACCAATGGTTTTTTCAATGATTCTCATCAATCTTTCAGTTATCTGTGAACCATATGTTGTGTTGACTATCAATCCTGGCACTTGTGATGACCATCCACCATGACATCGAAAAATTGGACCATGTCTTCGTAGTATTTTCATACGAGAATAACTTCTACATTTTAAAACATAGCCTAGAAGTTTGTTAACATCAAAGCTTGTGATTTGTACCTTACTTTACGTCCCTATAGCTTTCAATGACTTTTAAACAAGAATGTATGAACATCATTTTATTTGTAAGACTGAGAAAACGATGTTTGTTTACAGTGAAGCCAAGTATGTTCACTGCACCGCACCAAAATCCCACAAACAACAATCCATTGTCGCCTTGTAAACAAGCTTTTCACACCGAGAATGGCACTTCTCTTGCGGACATCTTACCACAAATATCACATTGATTTTGTATTTGTGCCATTTTATCAACATTCCAGCTCATACAACCTGGAAAGTCTCGTGAATTCAAATCGAATTAAACTTTCTAAATTATTCCGTAAAGTCATTCCGATGCAATATAATATTTCAAATCCGATGCCTGGAATCCTACGAGGAGAATCCTGATGTGATGGAATGAAAAAAACATGGAATTTACTCCCGTAACCTTGGGCACAGACAGCCGCCACTCTCTAAGGCTAATATCCTCTACACAGAATCAATTCAAAAGGAAATCTTTTGAAACACTTTCAAACCTCAGATGCATGTTCCAAATATGTTATCAGGATTCTGGCAGAATCCAGTCAGTAGATCTGCAAAGATTTGGTTGCTGTGTTACTATATAAATATCATGAAAAATCTTTACAGTTTTCCTTTGCTTTCTATCAAATATCGATGTTGAATGGGGTTTACTAAATGACAAGTTATGTAATGTCAAAAACTGAATGTAGGGTTTTACCTTATTATTAAATAAACACAAACTATGAAGTGCACAAATGGGTTGTCTCCCTTTGTCAGACACAACATATACATATGACCTTGACCCTTGCTTCTCTTTGCCAGGCACTGATAGCAATGTTAAAATACCGTAAATTCAGATATTTTGGCGTTGGGAATTTTTTGCATTTTTACTCCAAAACAGGGAAGTGTTATTTTGATGTGTCTAAATTTGGCGTTTCCGTCAACCCTGTGTCAAATTTTCAATCAACTGTTCGTTTTCAGTTAATCCCTCGTCAATTAACAAGACACTTGTACATACAGGTTTAAAGAACGATGTGATTGACTTTGAAGCCATAGCGATATACTGAGACATATACCTAGACCAACACTTTATGTATTAATTGCCATACATAGAACTGATTAATTCTCACTTAACTATTCATTCACACATTTATTGAAAGAGCCCACACAGGTGTTATGTTGACCTGCATTGTTTCTTTCCAGCTGATTGAACAAGCCTCCAGCATTCAAAATGAAAGGATCTACATACAAACTATTATAAACACAACTTTAAGAAATCATACCTTTATTAAAGACCGACAAAACAATGTATTTTCTTCTCCTGTAAGAGATCATTTGTTCCTACACAAACCTGCGGAAATAGAACTACACTACCTAATCTTAGAGTCTGAAAGTGGTGAGTCCGGAATTTTAGCATTTTGATGCCAGTGGCGCTATAATTTGGTGTGTTTATTTTGGCGCTTTTATGCCAGGCACCAAATAAACCAAAATATGACAACAGCCAAAATATCCCAATTTACGGTATATGAGATATTACTTTGACCTTTTCTATGAGATATTGCCTCCAATCTTTTCATTAGTTATCTCCCTTTATTAAACAGCCATCAAGGGGTAAACATAACCAGGCTATCTGACCTTGACATTTTAATTGGTTCCCTGGAGGAAAAAACTATGACCAATAAACCAATATGATAGCCAGCAATTTGCATCTTGAAACACTTTCCTCACGATGCTTTGCAATTTTCCGATTTTTCCTCAATTTCCCGAACTGTCCATTTATCAACCAAATAGAATGCTTGGGGAAATGATGCGAAATTAAGCCTGGGGTCACCCGAGACTGCATGCCATTAAGACCATTTCCTAACTGACCTGGCAACTCTAGGTCCTTTAAGGGTCCTTTAAGGGTCAGGTATGCCCGTCAAGTTTATCTAAAGCCCTGGATCTAAGTGTCATTTATATGCACCGACATGCTCCCCGATATTTCTCCCAGTATGTCAACCCTACGTATCGCCCCCCAACTTCCCACACTAACACCTCATTATACAGTCGTGAAAACCTAGATGACATTTTGGGGAAAAAAAACCTGCCTGATTATTAAATCAATTCAAATAACGCTCTGAATCTAAACAAATTTGTGTCACTTTCTAGATACGATGGCATGTTCTGAAATGTTCATATTTCTGTTCTCACTGTATAGCGCACTGATGGAGTAATTCTGATCTGCATCAAGATAAAAATTCATTTATGCAATTTATATGTTATCTTAAATATTAAAGAGTATTTTGATTGCTTTTATTTAAATCTTATGTAACCCCTTCCTCAAAACACTAACATCAAATTCAGCTCTACCATCCCTGGTTCCAAACATTACCAATGCCTGATGAAATAAAAATGCATTCCAAACTTATTCCTAATTATGCTAAATCTTAAACCCTAGAAACTCTTAACCTTTATATCCTAAACTTCAACCCAAATATTCAAATTCCCCTTAACCCAGATATCCTAAATCCTGAAATGTTGTACAACTGATATTTTAAACCCTAATTACAACTAATGATGCAATTCATTTCACATCGATCATTTAATCCTATTCACAATTACTCAAAATTTTAGTATAATTGAAAAGACTGAAAAACTATACTTCCGAATTCAAATTTTACACAAACCCCATTGCCAAACTCTGTAATCCTAAACCCTCTTAACAGTTATTTCTAACATCATTCCAAACTACTTCTATCAATTTCTTCAAACACAATTTCAATTCCAACACATTATAAAAACTAGAAAATGTCTGTAAGACATAAATGCCCCCGCTCATATGCGGGACGTGACTTTACAGGATGCGAAGCGACGGACATGGGCGACACTACATGCCCCCCATTTTATGGCAGGGGCATGGGGGCATAATTACGTTTATCTGACAACATGACAATATACGGAAGGCTTTTAAAGACTAACCTTAAAGACTAACCGTGTGTATAATATATGTATGACTGAATCATGGAATTCCCCACGGCCTGGGCCCTGAAATGTACAACCCGATACAGTTACACCTTACTTACCATGACTAATGCTCCACGAAATGTTATCTTTCACTTGTTACACTTGAGAATTCAAAATCTTCAATAATTATTCATTGTATGGCCACCTCTCAAATGAAGTATACCACTTAGTAATATAATGTGTCTTTGGTTTGAGCAGAGTTTAAATTGTCAGTATAACTTATGGGGCTGTATATCCTCTTTTCCATTAAAATTCACCTGTCCTCACCTAAGATCTACCAGTTTTTACCTGAGAAGTACCTGAACTCCTATACACACACACACACGTACACACCCTACCTGAGCAGAAATCATTGCCCCTAGTAAGTGATCAATGTAAGGCTGAGTCCCAGTACTGATGGGTACAGTAGCTATCCTAAAAACTGATCATCATTATTACATGTATGGTAAACGTCCTTAAAATTTCTTCATCTTTGGAATTTCAAGAATGACTACAGTAAAAATCTTGGTTCTCAGATGTAAGTTAACAAATGCCAAAGAGGATTGATGATTAATCTTATTAAATGTTGTCTATCCTCATAACAGCTTGCTGTTTATATTAATAATTTCAACTTTTATTTCACTCAATGACTAAATAATGTCCCAAATCTATTTACCACCAATTAAAGAAAATTTCCATCTTTTGCTTTTGATAAATTCTTCATTTTGTGCATTCAAAGGTTATCTCTTACATGTAATAAGAAAAACTTACTTCAAAAGGAATTCTGAATATAACTACATTGGTAATTAACACATTTTTTTAACATCTCTAGCAAAACAAATTACATAGTGGTATATGTTTCAATTAATTTCTCCTTCTAAACTTAAGTACATTTACCATCGTAACAAAATCCACATGGCACATACTGTTTCTAATCCATTATTGTCACAAATGTCTAGTTCAGGGTCAGAACGCATGCCTACTGACCCCAAAAGGGCCACTGACTTTTTTAATTGAAAAGGAATTTAAAGCAAATATTTTGCCCTATATTTATTTTAGGGGATTTAACTTCTTTCTACACCAAATTGGGAAAATTGCTGAAGGCAAACAGGGTTTGGTCAGGGGAAATTGAGAAGGAAAAATAAAGATGACAGGGGCGGAGAGGAACAAAACAAGTGTAATGGGTAGATACTCAAATATCAAATATGTCTTTCAAATTTTTAATTAAAATAATAACAACTTTCATAGACAGAATTATAACTCAAATACTTGCGGCAGTCGTTTATCTAACGACTATACGACATACTACAATAAAACAGCTGTATTTGTAAGGTGCCAAATCTCGATGCAGACATTGTTTTCTGTTAAATACATTTAGATGTTTAAATTCTCTGGTTTCCCACACAGACTTAGTCTGACCACAGGAATTAAATTCAAACATTATTAGATTACCTAAAGAGATTATTTACAAGATTACCCTAGTTAAAAGTATTAAAAAGAGCGTCGTTGGTCTTTTTAAATTGCATACCAACTTTTGAAGTTTGAATGCAGCCTTGAATTGCATGATTGTATTTGCCAGTCTGAAATATTTTCTTGTCTGTTTCGAAGAACAGGAATTTTCATGATTGACCAAATTTTATTCAAATCAGTTTAATAATGGGGGTAGTTATGTCATGAATTGAAAGGCAGCTATTCAAAATTTTATGTTTATACATGTATATCAAAAGGTTTGAATAAATCTGCATTTTTCTAAAAAAAAAATTGGTAAAATGAAAACTGAATGCTGAAGGATAAGAAAGAATGTTATGAACATTTTTTGAGCAATCCTGTTTTGGTTGTGAGTTACGTCTGATTTAATTTGTTATATACCCATGTCTGGATGATTCACCTCTTCAATTCCAAGTATCATGAGTCAGATGTCCAATATGAAATCATTTCATAAAATGATATTTGAAGTGTACATCTTTAGACAGTCTTATTACGAACACTTAAACTCATGATTTAAGATATATATAGAACACACACACACACTGTTCAAAACAAGCATGATGTATTCTCATTAAGACTAGAACAAAATATTTTGATATCGGAATGTCACTCCAATGTGCTATCCACGCATATTATATCAAATTTCTACCGCAAGTATCAATATCAGAAATTTGAAACTGACAGCTACTGAATATCTTGGGGCATTAGACAGACAAACCGTCAATGTTGTACATTTTGTCTGGATTATCGCCATTCCAATGATATTCGTGTATTTGCCACTGTGTACCTTTCAAGCCTGTGAGAAATACGAGACCTTTTGCGACCTTAGACAACCTTTTGCCTTTTTCTGTGCTTGTTAGTTTCAATCGCTACAGACTGTGCGGTATGACACGCATGTCCTCATTTTCACAAAACAGGAGTCCCTTAAATATTAAAAGTTTATATGTGTTATAATTTTGACATTTCATTGACGAGTGCACCACTTTATGGATGATATACACACTTACAAGAAGAGGAGTTACAAAGCGCAGAGGGCAAAGGTCAGGAAAGACAGAAGAAATTAACTTTGTCTCTCACTCCCTAACATGTGCCAGGTTGTGTGACCTATACAGAATTAACTCCAAATTTGAAGTTTTGTCATTTTAAATGTCATTTTAAATCTTGAATATCATATTTTCAACTTTCATATTTTATCCTGATTCATAAGATAACTTTCCTTTTTTATTGTGACACATATAACAATTAAAACCCGGAATTATTTCAATAAATTTCTCCACTCTAAATGCATCAAATTTTTCTTTCTTAATTCATAACGCAGCTTATACAATGAATATCACACTTAATTATGTTTCATTCCTTTCTTGAACAACCTAGTTTCAATTCTATAATGAGTAGAAATTTTGTTTGAAACTCCAGCTATTTTTTATCCTCTAGGCTGTGCTCAATAGCTACACAAAATAAATTGTTTTCCAAATGTGTAATTTCTGTGTATCAATTGTGACTGTGGTTTCAACAAAGTCTTAATTGAGTCATTCATTTGTAACATTCCACGTTCATCAAATGTAAACATCAAAAAAAAAAATCATCAGCTCACAATTCACAATAGATAACAACACTGAAATTACCCCGGAAAATCCCTGGGGAATCAAATATATCAAAATTTCGGAGACGGAGTAATCAAGGATCATTTAATAAATAAATGCAAGCTCCAAATAATCAATAACATTTTACCGTATTTATAGAAAAAATGTATGTGTGCAAAGAAGTCAACACTAAATTTAGTGAGAGGTATTTTATGTTCTGTACAGAAATTTTCAGGAGAAAGGAACCAGCGGTATTTTATCGAACTCTTCTCTTTTTTCGCTGTTACAATTCTACAGATTCCGCACAACAAGACCAATTAAATCAATTTATTAAATATTTATCATCATTTACAAAGACACCAGTCACATTTAAAGAGCTGGAGTGTGGTTTTATATCACACCCGTGCATGCGAACTCTTTTGTCGGTAACAGCACACGACACTTCGTGGCACGATTTCCACAATGCAGTAAAACTTGAAAGCGTTGTTTAAGACGAGAACAGACTGGGTTTTATATACAGGGCAGGATTACGGACATAAAGCAACATGCCAAGTCTTTATTTCTTGGCCAATAAAACCAGGATCATTTCATCCATTTTATTAGAAATTCAATAATTTTCCTGCAGAATTGATGGAAGGGCAATACGAGAATTATGATGGAGGTACTTCGTGGGGAGTTGTGGTATTTTGTGACAGACATATCACGAACGACAGCGCACCAGCTGGCTAAGATAATGACAGACTTTACAATAGCATAGCTTTGTCTTTTCCTCCATTTGAAAAAATGTACTTTATGTGTAGATAAATACCCTGTGTCGATTGACAGGTATTCAATATCAGCTCTGTGGTTGTTAATTTATACCCAAGAAGATACATCCCAACAAAATATTATCCTCCTATACCAAAACAAATATTGAACACAAGGATTACCAAATATTTTATAAAAAAAGAAAATCTGCTTATTGAACACTGAATGATGCTCACTGATATTTCCACAATATAAAAAAAATAGAATTCACTTACCATTCATGAAAGATTTTTTAGTCCCTGTCACCCAGGTAGATCTGAGTGTAAACACAGATAATTGTACGATCCAAAGGATAAATTGAAAGTAAACACACAGGGCAATCCCCGGAATAACAATAGCTCAGTGACAGCGGGGTAAAGAATCCTCGGATAGATGTGTGCCGTATAGTCGCGGAGAGTCACAATGTAAACACAACAGGATGGTGTGTAATACCCTGTCGTAGTAGCGAATGTATACACACGTTCCTCTCACCTCTGTACGCTGTGATCCATTGTCTCAAACCTCACCAACTCTAAATAACAATAACGGGTGTATGTACATAAAAACTAACAACATTCCTTGTCCTTGTGCAAGTAATCCCCTGCTTGTAGTGTCACCGATCACAACTGATCCCTGAGTTGCCTGGTGTGGTACTGGCTCTGCATAGCGGGCTAGGCGTCCGCCCCACTAACAGATGGTAGCAGTGCCGGCCCATCTCTTCCGATACCAAGCAATACATGCATCAGCGACTCCTGTTTTACAGTCCCGTTCGACCAAAAGAAGTAATTACAACATTGAACTGTGCTCACAAAAAATTACAGTTGTCTATCACTAGGGTTTAACCACGCGATTTTCTTCCAAATGAATTAAGTGACTTGAGCCATTTAGCATCAGTCTACGGCCAGTTTCCATTGACTCTGATAGCCCTGGCTAGAGAGGACCATTCATTCCGTTGAATGCATACAATTTGATTATCGTTTCAGTTTTAACAATTAAAAACTACTTAGCCCAACAACTAGATCGCCAGTTTAAATTATTTCATATTACTTCCCAAGCATTTAATGTTTTAACATTGCCGAAACAAGTTCACACGTTCTTGTTGTGAGACAATAGTACATTCTAAACGGCACACTCCAACTGTTGAAATACTGCCCCATAATAATTGTGACAATCGTAAATTCAGTGGACGTAATATTTGTTGACAGGCCTGCGGAGCTATTCCTACATCTCGATTTCTTGTCAGTGAATGGTAGACAGATCAGATAAAAAAGGTACAGTTAAATGCATTAATACTCGAGCGTGGCTTTCTCCATGGACATCCAATCAGACGAGAGCTCGGAGCACAAAATACTTTGTTCTCCTCATCAATAATTAGTGTCAGTTTTAAATGCCTGCCTAATTTTCTAGAGAGGATTGTACTCTCAATTCAACCAGGTGTAAAGGGTCAAGCAGTCATTTTTCAAAATTTTCGCAATAGATTTACTTTCTCTTTTAACACAATGTGAAATCTGATCCTTTCATTCATTAACCTGACAATCCTGTAAGGGGGGCGGCTCCTGTCTCGTATGGTACAACAACAGAAACATATCAACTCCAGCACACACACAGGCATACACACATAGGGAGATATTAGCCAGGTGGCATAGGACTAGTAGTTAGTGCCTGATAAGGCAGCTCCAGCAATTTCCTCAAAATTGTATAAATAAATGCATTATCTTATGTAAATGTTAATTGTATAAATTGTATATCTATGTACTGTAATGCTAAGGGTGTCTTATTTTAAGAAGATAGGGCGCTATATCAAATTTTGTATATATTATTAAAATGTTTCATTGAAACATGGACTCAAGTGAAAAGCTATCTCTAAACAACTTAATCTTGAATTCAAAACATTTAGAAACCTTTAAATTGTGCATAAAAATAGAAAAAATAGAATCAACTAATTTGCATAAATCACTGATCAGGTGTTTCCACATATGTCTTCCCTACAAACTGCAGGCTAATGATCATTGGATAATTACTGTTTAACTAAATAACTACAACCAAAAAGACAGTTCATTTCCCTTAGATAAACACAGAACATGTTTGACAAAGAGCCCTAAAATATCGTATATTAAAATCAGCAGTAAGACATTGCTTGCCATTTTACAAAACTATGATTTGAAGGAAGTGACCCTAGAACCAAGCTCTATCTGAGGCCAGCAGTGCCTGAAAATCTCCGTTTTCTACAGCGATGTACCCAACAATATACACCATATGTATATAATCAGAGATACCTGTGCCAAAATGATTAAATAACTGCCTATTCATTTATTAATGTTCTTTTTTCTATCAACCTTCTACTTGCCTAACTAAAAAAAATCAATAGCACCTTCCGGCCCAGCAGGCCCAGCAGGCCCAGCAGCCGTAACACAAAACCACCAGTAGGCTTTCATGTGCCCGTCTCTTTATACCAACTTTTTATCCATTTCCTTTAATACGTTTATTTTTGCTCAAATTTCACTTTTTTATCTATGATTGTCGGTAACAAAAGCACAAAAGACACAATCTCCGGAATCATGTTTTTTACTGCCTTCAATGACATAGTCCAATGTACTCGCAGTACGCTTGGTCACACGTGCAGCAGGTCTCCTGCAGTGGTACTTCCTGTCTGAGTGGAATAGGGACGGGTGGCTAGGTAACATGGTGTAGCATGATTAGCTCAGGTCACGTTCAATATCATTTTAATCCATGATACTTTCAAGATTATTTCAACTAAAAAGGGAAAAATTTGGACATTGTGGCAGTGAAAGGGTTCACCATTAAACAAATAATATGAAAATAAAGATATTTTTTGCAGATATTACCTTTGATATTTTTGTGTTGACATACGATTTTAAGTTTGCCAGGCTTTATACTATTGGACTTGGTATTGAATGCAATAGCCTCACAACGATGGTAATTGTACGCGAGGAAACTCGTGTGGAGTTCAATAGCCTCACAACGATGGTAATTGTACGCGAGGAAACTCGTGTGGAGTTCAATAGCCTCACAACGATGGTAATTGTACGCGAGGAAACTCGTGTGGAGTTCAATA
>JAULCA010135515.1:3742-16381 GCA_032360845.1 Crassadoma gigantea | reverse complement strand
GAGGAAACTCGTGTGGAGTTCAATAGCCTCACAACGATGGTAATTGTACGCGAGGAAACTCGTGTGGAGTTCAATAGTAACTCTCGTACCTGCACAAATTCAATTCTTATAAATACTGTAGAATTCTTTATTTCTATGTTGGATGATACATAATTTTGCATAAATATGAGCTAAGGATTGAGAATTATCCCAGGACAGGTGTATCCACACTGTTACTGATGTGAGATTTCCTTGTCTCACCCTAGGGTTGAGATTCCCCTATCTCACCCCCAAGGGGGGGGGGGTAGAGATTCTATTATTCCAGTATTATACTAACAGTTATCATACATTAACACACAAGTATGTTGGTGAAACACAAATGGTTGTCTTTAGGTTTATTATTACCATGTGAGGAGAGGAAAATTGTCTTTACTAATTAATAACACCCTTTCACTACTGTAGATCGTAATGGACCCATCCAGATCAATTAATGGTAGAGTCTAATAAAGTTATATATAAATGGCTTAAATCTAATATTGAACTTGCCTACAATAAATACATTATAATTCTGATTTTATTTTGATACAATTACAATTTTGATTTTTACTTCCTCAGAATTTAACGCTATAATGCTACATTTAAACTATAAGGCATTGATGACACGGACAGTTGTATAAATCTGCTATATTGATACATGTAATAGGTACAACCTACTGTGATAATGGGGTAGGCAGAATCAAAATTATATCAAGTCAACATAGATAATAATTTAATACTACAAAATGCCTTTCACCAAACCAAACCATGAGATATGATGCATGAACGCTCACATTTCACTGACTATTTGCTAAAGCCGTTTCACAGTCAGGCTTTTGAACTTAACTTCAAATATGTGATATTTTCATTTATTGGAGCTTTTGTGTAGCTAAAATCCCATTAGAGAAAGTCTGTGTGCTTTGTGACAAAACCCAGTATGTGGACAAGAATGGGCAAGATTTGGTATGGCATCTACCTAATCTGTACAAAGCACATCAAACTTCACTTCCTATTAAACGGCACATGTTTCAATCATCAAATGCGAAAAAAATATAATATCAAATTTGATAATGTGCATATCGCGTAACAGCTGATCACTGATACTCTGCCAGTTGTCGGCCATCTTTGTTGAATCAAAACATTAAAAGCCACCCCATTCACCTGTGTTTTTTATAAAAAGTGAAATTTGAGACCAATAACATTACGGTATCGATAGGCTTTCCTGTGTGTCATTTTGTAACATGCTGGGTTCGATTGAAAATAATGAGCAATGATTCTGCCACGCCTCGGAGACATCTGCTTCGCCCGCTATACAGTATGACCAATCATATTGTAACCTACAGTTACAGGCATAATAACGTCATTGTTGCAGGGTAACTTTCATTGTTCGTAAAAGTGCACTACAAATCAACAAATGTTTCGTAACAAAAACCCTGCAGTGGAACATCAATGAAACTATTCCAGATTCTAATTACCTATTGTGACTTCAATTCTAGTAGCAATATTAATTGCACAATTATAATCATAATTATGAAGGAAATTCTTGAATTTATCTACTGAAGGAAAATAATATTTATGAATATCTTGAAATTTACAACCAGTTTAATTTTCCTGTAATCTTTCATTGGATGTTAGTATGATTCTGTATCATTTTTAATTATTTCAAATTTTTATGGTAATGGGATCATTATGAGAATCTTATCTGGCATATATTCATACTTAGGTCAATCACTCACTACCATACTCAAGTCGTCTGAAGGCTACAGTTAAGATTAGGATTCCTATTTATTTCCTATAAGAACGTACTTAACCCAGATGTTGATTTTGTTTACCTGCTGAATTTGTAATTATTATTTATCCTCTCCAGAGGAAAAAAAAAATATAAAAAAAAATCTAAGTTCTTTTCCTTACCAATTTCATAATCAAAATGCATATTAATAGCCTTAAAATTTCGTACGTTAATCAATATGTGAGATATGGTTCAGAAACCAGTACTGTAGAACATAAAATAAAATTGACACAATTAATGCTTGACCTTGATGTATCATATGCATGCATATCAAATTGAACTCCCCTGTATGAATGAGATATATTGCCATAAAACCAATATTTTGGTCCCTGAGCTCAAGAAAAAACCTGTATTGGTAAGTGACATCAGTAACCATGATAGCTATATACATCCATACCACATAGTACCTCTCTGTATAAAGGGGCAGATGGTATTTGACCCAAAAACCTATATTTTGGTACCTGAGGTCAAGGTCAAAGGTTAAATAAACATGTTGATATAACCTAATTTTATTAAGTAAAATACCTCTTGTTTATGAGGTTAATGCATATTATAATTAAGATTGCATACTTTATGAAATGATGGAAAAGTATGTCCCTGAAACTTAGTCAGGTGGATGGACACATGCACAAACAAGAGGCACAGAGGTATATACCTCAGACTTCATGAAGTGGTGATATAATATACCGAAGTTGTATTAAGGGTACCTATATGTAAGAAGCCTTTATTCCTATTTAAAGTCTAGACCTATCACAGTGAAGAGTTCCTCATTATAAAGTGATAGCGAGGAGCAAGAAAGATACAAACTCAGAGCAACTCGGCCACGGTGTAATCTGATGATAAAATGTCGACATTTAAATGTCACTTTACACGTAATTAAACCAGGACATGGTCCATAATTGTGTCGGTGACCGAGACAAACAAGCAGACAAATTTGGACAAATGTTACAATTTGGCCAACAACAGACCTGAGTGGGCTGTTAATCCTAGAGCCTCGTTTACACCCCAAAGAGGACATTAATCATGGTCAGTTTGTATTCAGGTACAACTGGATGGGTCAGTGTCCAGATGGTCACTAATTTATATCACTTTGACCAGCACTGTCCAGTCCTCAGACACGCACCTCTGTGGTCAAACATGAGATGACCAATGGTCAAGAAGGATATGACCAATTATTGCAATAGCATCCTGCCAGGACATGTCATCAATATAACTTGGCGTGACTGACCAGTTCATGCCATTCAACCCTGCATTCCTGCACAGTCTCTACCTGGTTACAGCACAATCTGTTGTGCAGGTGTTACCTAGCAACAGCCCAATGTCACATGACCCCACTTGGTGTCAAACAAGAGTAAAGTGAATTCACTACCCGTTAGTGTCTCCGACTGTTATCTCTGTCCACACGATTGATTTAACAAATGATACAAACTTGTTCCCGACTAAATCCTGAATCACAAAATGCTCGTGAACCATTCTGATGGGACAACTTCGGGGCAGAAACTGAACCCTGACTGATGCTTTCGAGAGGAGTGATTTAGCTTGGCACGGTGACCTTGACATCTCATCCCCATGAACGTCAGATTATATAGACCAATTTCAAATTTATATACTGCTATGAAAATAGCTGTAAAAAGTGATACATATTTCTCAATATAACTTCAGGCCAGAATAGAAAATCTCAAAATTCCACGCAACAATTAACAGACGGGTTTTATTCAGAAAATTGTAACAAGAGGCCCAATGGGCCTGAATCTCTCACCTGGTATTAGTCACACACTTGTAACCTAAAAGGTGATCTTCAATAAAGCTACAAGCATTATATCAGTATTAATGACTATAAGTCATTAAAAACAATCTGTTGAAAGTTTTTTAAAAATTTGATCATATGACCTTGATTTTCGAACAAGGTCATTACATTTAACAAACTTTCAAGCCTTTTCATTTCAGCATGCAACTTGTTAAATTTCACCATCCTAGACCTTTTGTTTCATGAGATGAGGTCATTAACATATCTGACCAAATGTGACCTTGAAATCGGGTCAAGGTCATTCAAATGACTTAATAGCCCTTCATCCAATTATCAAATTTTTGGGCCTCATGGTTATACAGAAGAAGTTGTTCAAAGATTTCAACATATTTGACCCCTTTGACCTTGAATATGAGTGAAGATCTTTTATTTGAACAAACTTGGTAGCCCTTCATCCAAGCATGCTAAGGCCCAATATCTTTACCATGAGCCTTTTGGTTATTGAGAAGAAGTTTTTTAAAGATTTTAAGACATTTGACCCCTATGACCTTCAAAGTGGGTCGAGGTCATTCATTTGAACAAACTTGGTAGCCCTTCATCGAAGCATGCTACAGGCCAAATATCAGTACCTTTGGCCTTTTGGTTATTGAGAAGATTCATTTGAAGATTTTGAGATATTTGACCCCTGTGAACTTGAAAGTGTGTCAAATTCATTCATTAACTTTTAAGTTCTTAATCCCAGCATGCTACAAGCCAAATATCAGTACCCTGGGCCTGTTCGTTATTGAGAAGAAGTCATTCAAAAATTTTGAGAAATTTAACCCCTGTGACCTTAATGAAGGTGAGTTTAATATGGTAATACTGTACAATTTTCAAATGGTTACCATGGTAACATAATAAAATTTGAAGTAATGAATGATAATTCGCATTATGTTGAGTTACGGACCCATGGCTGTTTCAGGTCTGTGGTATACGTCGTATCCTTAACTCACAACTTGCTTAGTATCCGCATTTGAGTATGTGGTTTCTATGACAAACATACTGAATCTGTATCAGATCAAACCTAATTGTATTTTTATTTTTCATTCCCCCAAGATGCACTTAGCAGACGGCATCAGACGAACCCAATTAGGGTCCCTAACGGAGCATTATGTATAATTTGGTGATGAAAAATGTGCCGTTCTCCACATAATTACTTCCCCTTTCCACATCTATCATACAGAATTGACTGGAATGGAAATTGTACAAAAACTAACCAATCAATATCAGTACATCATTATAAGGAGTAGGTCTTGATGGCACATGTAAACCAAACCAGGAAAAATAACGTAAAAACAGAATTGTTGTATACTTCAATTTTGCCATGATATACTTTACAATAATCGTACTGGAATATAGGATAAATACATATACCATATTTGATGTAATAAGGGCACTTACTCCGATAATTTACGCCACCATATTTGATGTAATAAGGGCACCTACTCCGATTTGTTACGCTAACTAGAATGCTTGCCAGAAAATTCATTTTTTTTTCTGTTCAAATTTTTTTTAACCCTTTCACCCTTATATAGGTAATTTTTGTAGAATTTATCATGCATTTATTGGGATGAGTCAATTATGGCCTATGGAGGTGAAAGGATAAAACTCTTGAAGTAGTCCATTTGATTTCTTTTCACTAATTTTCAGAATTGAAATGAGAATGTACCAGTTCATACAGAACACAAGCAAAACTGCCATATACACATTTAAGCATTGAACTGCTTTCAGTTCAGGCATTCATAAGCAATATGAATGCCAAATGAGTATGAAACATTATGCTAGAGCAGGCCTTGAAAATCTATGAAAGAGTCCTAGATGCCAGAATCCATCAGCAAGTGAACATCAATGCTATGCAGTGTGGGTTCATGCCAGGAAAGGGCACCACAGATGCCATCTTTGTAATACGACACCTCCCAAAGAAGAAGGGCCTGTACTTTGCATTTGTTGACCTGGTGAATTAATGCCTTTGACAGAGTGCCAAGGGAAGTAGTGAGATGGGCACTGTGGAAATCTGGAGTAGATGAGTGGCTTATTTCAGCAGTCATGACCTTGTTCGAAGATGCCAACACTGTGGTCCGCACTAGCTCAGGGAATACTGATAGCTTCAGAGTCAAGGTAGGAGTCCATCAAGGATCCGTCCTCAGTCCACTTTTATTTGCCAAAAATGAAAATAAAGTTAACACCAAAAAGACACAGGTGTTGCTGTCTACCATAGGTGCTGGTTCCACACAGGAAAGAGGAGACTTTTCATGCAGCATATGCAACAAAGGAGTTGGCACAAACTCCATCAGGTGTATCACCTGTGAGAGCTGGGTACATAAAGATGCTCCGGGGTTACAGGAATAGCAGACGTAAAACCCTCAAAATCAATACAGGAAGGCTGCAAGATGCCAGCACCTCCTTCAAGTGCAGAAGATGCTCAGGACTAGTAACCCGTCTAAGCAGGGAGAGTAAAGTACGAGGTTGTAAGCAAGTTCTGTTACCTGGGTGACATGTTAGATAGTTGTGGTGGGGCAGAAACTGCGGCTGCAACCTGTATTCGATGTGACTGGAACAAGTTCAGGGAACTGAGCCCCTTTTTTTCCTCACATTCACCATCCCTGAGGATGAAAGGTAGGGTCTTTGAAGCCTGTGTAAAAAGCTGTACACTGTACGGCAGCGAGACTTGGCCTATGGTGAAACAGACAGAGGATACCATAGCAGGAGCTGATGTGAGAATGATTAGGAGCATATGTGGAGTGAGCCTTCGTAACTCAAAATCAGATGCTGAGCTGAGAGACTTACTGGGCCTGGAGGAGGTGACAAACATCGTAAGGACCAATTAGCTGAAGTGGTTTTGGCATGTGGAGGGAAAGGATGACCAGGATTGGTTTAAGAGAGTGTGGAAAGGATGGGATGTAGATGGTCCACGCCCACAAGGTTGTCCCAAGAAAACCTAGAATGCCACTATCGCCGAGGACTTAAAACTTTTAGGACTGTCACTATCAGATGGCCAGGACAGAAGAGGTTGGTGGTCCGCTGTAGAGAAGCGTGCAACCCAGAGAACTGGAAGATGCACCCAAAACGACTGATGATGAGTGTCAGCTGTTTGCTTGTTTGCTTGTAAATAGTGTTGATGTCACACAAGGTAGATATTATGTACTGATACACTATGATACAGCCGTTTTCTTAAGATAAAGGGTCCCAACATATCAGCTACAATTGCGAAAAAGAGCTTTGAAGTCTCAAGGTCCGAAGTTCGAGCCCTGGTGTTCTTGTGGTTTTTTTTCTATTTCTATTCTCAAACATGATTTGAACAACTATAAGTCCATAAAATACTTGGCAACATGGGATTTTTATGAAACACTTCTTTTGAAAAGGACTTAAACATATATTTCACAGTAGGGATACGTTAAAGTTGGAAGTGGGATAAAAACAAGAGTACCGCGGACGGTACATGATACACCCACCCACAAAACCGATGCCCGCAATCACAGGAATTGCCGTTTTCGCGTAGACATGTTGAAATTCCAAAGGCAATAGATTATAAGTAATAGGATGAAATACTGGTTTAGGGATTAATAGCAATACTAGTACTAAATGAAGGGAAAAGGGAAAGAAATACAAAGCATGCAAAACGCCATCATTATATTTAAAATTTTTCTAAGTGCAAGGACCGTAACTCTGTAATAACATATTGAATAGTTCTGGAAAACTCAGTAAAAAAACCTGTAATATGTGAAAGTCTACATTAAGGTGATATTATGTATGACATGTGAGGTCAATATCTTCTAAAATAAAATGTTTGACCCAGCTTCAGATCTTGATGCA
Source organism: Crassadoma gigantea (assembly GCA_032360845.1). Lineage (NCBI taxonomy): Eukaryota > Metazoa > Mollusca > Bivalvia > Pectinida > Pectinidae > Crassadoma > Crassadoma gigantea. Next base: position 8,978 of record JAULCA010135515.1, on the reverse strand, counting down.
TATAACATTTGTGTGAAATTTCATTAATATCCTTCTGCTAGTTTTCCGAAAAAGTCACAAACAAAGAAAATGTTGACGATGAACGAACCAACGAACCAACCAACAAACAGACAGACGGACAAAGCCATGCCAATAGACACCCATCTTTAGGGTGGGTGTGTAACAACTTTATGCCTCTGCCGCGGCGGGAAAACAGTCAAATACGATGATATTGTTTGACAAAATATATCTCTCACCCGCTAATAAAGGCATTCACCTTTCATTTCCACATGCCTTGTGTTCTTATTATGTCAAAGTTTACAAATATATTTACTAAACCTTAAACTTGCCCTATCTGAAGCTATCAGAAACAATTTCATTTATAGCACCAAAAACCAATTTTATTTGTGTGGAATATCAAAAAAAAACAAAAACATACGAACAAGTTTTTGGAGAATTTCTATCTGTTTTTGATGGATCCATTTAATGATAGTAAAAACCTGTTTTTATTGATCATTCTTCTTTTTCCAAAAAGGAAAATCAATATATAATATAGCAGTAAAAAAACAAGAGTTTGTTTGATGTTGAGCAATGTGCTGAAATTGTGGTAAACGTCAATACCACCAGTAGAGTGACATCAAAGTGGGGGACCAAGGGTTAATGTCCATAGGAACTTTACAGAAACAGCGATAGGATACATCAAAATAAAATTTTACTTCTGATGTGCCATCGTCATCTAACCTCGTTCCATGATTTGGCAGAAATTAATACACTTTTGTTGTCACATTTTACAAAACATTGTGCTTTGATCCAATTTAAAAAAAAATAAATAAAAATGGATCTGAAAATAGAAAGGAAGTGGTTCCATAATTTTAAAGAACTTTGATCAATATACAAATTTGCTTTCCTCTACATTTTTATCTGCTTTATAAAAAACATTTCTTTTAAAAATTCTTAAATTGAGGTAGTCTCCAGGGATTGGTCTGGACCTATGGGAGGGGGGTGGGTTCTTTTCACATAGATGCTCTAAAAGAAGCTTGATGAAAATCCCTTCTTTGATAAAAAATGGCAAAAGATTTTCAATTTTCCTCTATTTCCCCTTATGGGTTTTTCCCCCCAAAATGCTTCAGACCACATTTGGTTTATATCCCTTCATATGTACAGTGGGGAAAATATTTTTCTCTATATCCCTTATTGGGCCTCGCCCCTCTGCCCCCTGAGGGGCCACACCCTCATTTAATATAAAGTTCAGAATCCTTTGTCCAAAAATCATTTAGAACAAATTTGGTCAAAAAACATTCTATTGAATGAGAAGAACATTTTAAAGATTTTCCTATTTTCTCCCTATTTGGCCCGGCCCCTCTGCCCCCGGGGAACCATACCCTCTGTTTACACAAAACTGAGAACCCTTTGGCCAATGATGCTCCAGACCAAATTTGGTCAAAATCCTCCAAGCCATTAAGGACTAGTTGCGTTTTAAAGAAAAAAGCTGACGGACGATGCGCCACGGCATAAGTTCACTTGGCCCTTTGGGCCAGGTGAGCTCAAAATCACTGATACAATTTTCAATAAAGTATCTACTCACATTAATTACATTTACTCACAGTATTTATGTTCACCCATCATTTATTCACATGACATGTTCATTCATCATTGACTCAAAATGATGCTTTTCATATCTTATATATACATGTTTCTTTACTCACAATATTTATGCTCACCCATTATTTATACTCACAATGATGCTATTCGTACAACAAATATACACCTTTCTTAACTTACATCTTTTATGCTGATCCATCATTAACTCACGGATGCTCGAACTGGTAACATTTGCTCAAGTAAATTTGCTCACAGCACCACTCATGATCACTCACCGATTCCTCTACTGCTACTTTCTACTCAAAGATGTTTTACTCTCAATAAGTTTGCTCATATCATCCTTTACTCAAAATGTCCCTTCTACTCAAACAAGCCTCATACTTAAGATCTTCATTAATATATGTTTTTGTATCAACTATCTTTACTTATAATGTTTCGATTCCAGAATTCTTTACTTGTACTAAATTTAATCACACATTCTTTACTCGCAAATGTCCTATTCACAGATCTTTACTCATAATCTTGGAATCTTTGCTCACAATCCAACAGTAGATTCTAAAAATTGGCAGATTCTATCATAGCTTGTTATCAAATGTCAGTGTCTTTCATCCAAATTCATTTTTTATTTTTATAGATAATTCTATCAGTTTTTCCATCTAATATCAGATATGAGGACAGAGTACAGCAGTAGTCATTGAAGTGTACCAAAGTCAGCCGTACACCCAATGACTGTCTCTCAAAAACTGTTACCCCTCTATCAACAGGGTGTCATTTTAATCTAATAACACAACACAGTGTCACATCTTTTTATTGAAAACCTCTCCTGAAATCACTTGACCATGATATGGACATGTACCTGATAACACCCACAGCTGCGGATGACTGAAGCCAAGGATAACTGGACATTAGAACACCAGATTGTCACTGTAGACTGGACAAAACCGTAATAAAAGGCAATGAAACAATCAAACTACGGACATACCTAAAGGTCATCTAAAACTGGACAGTATGGTATATGTACTTGAAGTCAATGGTCAACTTAATGGTCAAGCCAACAAACCTGAGGGTGACCTCCCAGGCTAAAGAAGCATACAGGATGTTGTGAAAGGACCGACACTGACCATAGGAAGGCGTAGAATACACATTGATCCCTTCACTATGTCGGGGTGGTCGGTCATCACTAATCTCTGTTGTTAGTTCTTACACAAACAATTTAACATGTCAATTGGTTAGTTGTTTGGGTGGAGAGAGTACTTACAATTGTACCTGTCAGTACAATAGGGTTGTACTCCGGGGCCAGCCTGGTATTGACATAGGGTATCAGTACAATATCAGAATTAAGCCTTCATGCTGTACTTACACCACATTCTGAATAGCTGAAAAGTTTCTAATATAATGCAGGGGCCACAAAAACATATCAATATTTATAATTATCAATTAGAGTACAAATATTACATTGTTTTCTTTACTAGCCATGTTTATTAATATTTACAATTTATAATGCATACATGCCGAGTCCCCCTATTTTCCTTTATTTTGGTATTTGCTCACATATATAATTGATTGAAGGCAACTGTTTATAGGTTGACTTTTATACTATGACTTTGTCAAAAAGTTCTTGTACTGATCATTTTAAAATTCTGTCATGCAGTCTTTCCCTCATGATATATTTGACGTTTGACACAAATGTTAATCAATTTTTTTTCTCAAGTATATAAATGAGTCATAATCCAAGGCCTGTCTTCCGTGATGAGTGAAGAGCTGATAATGACAAGGTCACTGTTTTACTAGTTTCAAGGTCGGACACTGTCGTTCAAGTGTTCACATCACCGTTGTAAAATATTGGAAATACTACTGATGACAAGAATCAGTGTTATAGAATTATCAGTATCAATGTTGTATATTTATAAGTTTCAAGGTCAATGGTGTACAAGTGCAAAGATTAATGTTGTACAATGTCAAGGTCAATGTTGTACAAGTGTCAAGGTCAATGATGTACAAGTGCCAAGCTCAATGGTGTACAACTGTCAAGGTCAATGTTGTACAAGTGCCAAGCTCAATGGTTAAAAGTGTCAAGGTCAATGGTGTGCAACTGTCGAGGTCAATTGTGTACAAGTGTCAAGGTCATTGGTGTACAAATGTCAAGGTCAAGATGTACAACTGTCAAGGTCAATGGTGTACAAATGTCAAGGTCATTGTTAACACTTTAATATGTCACTGCTTTTTTATTGTCAAGGTCACTTTTGTACAAAGGATAATGTTGTACAATTTTTGAGGTCACTGATGGATATGTGTCGATCAAAGTTACTATGATTTCACAAGTGTCAATGTAACTGCCTGTTGTATAAGTGTCAATGTCACAAGAGTACAGTTTCAAGGTGACTTTTGAAAAGGTCAAAGGTACTGTTAGTGTCAAGATTGATTTTATAATTCAAAAGTGCTAAGGTTACAGCTGTAGAAATATAGAACTACTGCCTTATTTCCAAAGGAAACAGCACTAAATTTGAAAGGGTCCTATTTGATCTAAATTGTATCCTTAAATACAAAGCTCTATAACAGGAGTACAGTAGGCCTTGCATAGACCGGCCTGTACTCCAGCAATTTTCTTAGAGACAAGTTACCAATGAATTAATCATTACCTTCTAATGTTTTACCGTGTCTTTTGTGATATTCTCTGACGTCATGGCACAAAACCATAATAGGCAGCAGCCACGCTTTTGAGGCTCTCATTTGAACAAGTGGCTTTGATCAGGGAAATTTTAATATTTTATTATGGTAATAAATCATTTGGCTTCAGTATTATACATAGCTTTGTTATAGAGTTCTTCCCTGGCAAAACAGTGCCAGCGAGTGTGTATCATAAACAGCACACTTCTAGGAAGCTCCTGTTCCGGTCGTAACTTCCAATTAACTCTTCAAATGAACTTTTAATGCAGATACGATTTGGCATTTAATTGGTGTTTAATGCCTATATATACAGGCATATTTATAGTCTTTTAAAATTTCGATATTTTTTCACAGAATTTTCGAGGGGCTGCGGTGGCCAAGTGGTTAAGGCATCTGACATTCTGCTACCACTAGCCCTCTACTGTTGGGTCGTGGGTTCGAGACCTAGGGGCAGTCGCCAGGTTCTGGTAATAATGAGCAAAAAAGTAAAGACAGACACACATGCAAGCTCAACAACTATTGTCTGGTCTGTCTCTCTATCTGTCTGTTAGCTCATCCGTAGGAGCACACAATACTGAGCAAATAGGTTAAGACAGACACGGGCGCAAGCTCCTCAACTATTGTCTGGTCTGTCTGGCTGTCCGTAAGCTCACCTGTATGAACAGGTAATAACTTGAGAAAAAAAACGTAAAAGAAAGAGTGATTTCCAATACCTGTTATCAAATCATATCTGAGATGGGAATCTGACAGAAACCAGACCTAGCCATCATACGTGGTGGTACCTGTATTATACCAGCTGGGTACAGCCCTGGAGATGGTGTTACCTGTATTATACCAGCTGGGTACAGCCCTGGAGATGGTGGTACCTGTATTGTACCAGCTGGGTACAGCCCTGGAGATGGTGTTACCTGTATTATACCAGCTGGGTACAGCCCTGGAGATGGTGGTACCTGTATTGTACCAGCTGGGTACAGCCCTGGAGATGGTG
>JAULCA010135071.1:3150-15421 GCA_032360845.1 Crassadoma gigantea | reverse complement strand
GTGTGGTACAGGTTATGATATAATGGTACTGAGAATGACAGGTGTGGTACTGGTAATGATATAATGGTACTGACAATAACAGGTGTGGTATTGTTAATGATAGATATGGTACTGACAATGACAGGTGATAGATATGGTACTGACAATGACAGGTGTGGTACTGGTAATGATAGATATGGTACTGACAATGACATGTGATGAAGTGGTTATGAAATATATGTTTCTGATAATGACAGATGATGTACTGGTAATCATAGATATGGTACTGACATAACAGGTGATGTACTGATCATGCAAGATATGGTACTAACAATGTCAGTTGATGTACTGGTAATGATATCTATGGTTCTGACAATAACAGGTGATAGATATGGTGCTGACAATGACAGGTGTAGTACTGGTCATGATAGATATGGTACTGACAATGACAGGTGATGTACTGGTAATGATATATATGGTACTGACAATGACAGGTGATGTACTGGTTATGATAGATATGGTACTGACAATGACAGGTGATAGATATGGTACTGACAATGACAGGTGATTTTCTGGTAATGATCGATATGGTACTGACAATGACAGGTGTGGTACTGATCATGCTATTTATAGTAGCGGCATTGGCAGGTGATGTACTGGTAATTATAGATATGGTACTGACAATGACAGGTGTAGTACTGATCATGATAGATATGGTAGCGGCATTGGTAGGTGATGTACTCATTATGAAAGATATGGTACTGACAGTGACAGATGTGGTAATGATCATGCTATTTATAGTAGCGGCATTGGCAGGTGATTTACTGGTTATGATAGATATGGTACTGGCAATGACAGGTGTGGTACAGGTAATGATATAATGGTACTGAGAATGACAGGTGTGGTACTTGTAATGATAGATATGGTACTGACAATATCATGTGATGTAGTGGTTATGAAATATATGTTTCTGACAATGACAGATCATGTACTGGTAATGATTAATATGGTACTGACAATGACAGGTGTGGTACTGATCATGCTAGATATGGTACTGACAATGACATGTGATGTAGTTGTTATGAAATATATGTTTCTGACAATGACAGATGATGTACTGGTAATGATAGATATGGTACTGGCAATGACAGGTATGGTACAGGTAATGATATAATAGTACTGAGAATGACAGGTGTAGTACTGGTAATGATTTAATGGTACTGACAATGCCAGGTGTGGTACTGGTAATGATAGATATGGTACTGACAATGACAGGTGTGGTACTGATCATGCTAAATATGGTACTGACAATGTCATTTGATGTACTGGTAATGATATATATGGTACTGACAATGACAGGTGATAGATATGGTGCTGACAATGACAGGTGTGGTACTGGTAATGATATATTTGGTACTGACAAATTCAGTTGATGTACTGGTAATGATATATATGGTACTGACAATGACAGGTGATAGATATGGTGCTGACAATGACAGGTGTGGTACTGGCCATGATAGATATGGTACTGATACTGACAGGTGTGGTACTGGTCATGGTAGATATGGTACTGACAATGTCAGGTTATGTACTGGTAATGTTATCTATGGTACTGACAATGACAGGTGATAGATATGGTGCTGACAATGACAGGTGTGCTACTGAAAATGATTGAGATTGTAGCGCAATGACAGGTGTGGTACAGACAATGATATATATGGAACTGATAATGAAAGGTGTGGTACCGACAATGATACATATATTGAGCCGACAATGACAGGTGTAGTACCGACAATGATAGAGATGGTAGCGACAATGACAGGTGTTGTACTGATCATGATAGATATGGTACTGACATTAACAGGTGTGGTACTGGTCATGATAGATATGGTACTGACAAGGACAGGTGATAGATATGTTTCTGACAATGACAGGTGATGTACTGGTAACGATAGATATGGTACTGACAATGACAGGTGTGGAACTTGTCATGATAGATATGGTACTGACATTGACAGGTGATGTACTGATTATGAAGGATATGGTACTGACAATGACAGGTGATAGATATTGTGCTGACAATGACAGGTGTGGTACTGGTCATGATAGATATGGTACTGACAATGTCAGTTGATGTACTGGTAACGATATATATGGTTCTGACAATGACAGGTGATAGATATGGTGCTGACGATGACAAGTGTGGTACTGGCCATGATAGATATGATACTGACAATGGCAGGTGATGTACTGGTAATGATATATATGGTACTGACAATGACAGGTGATAGATATGGTGCTGACGATGACAGGTGTGGTACTGGCCATGATAGATATGATAGTGACAATGGCAGGTGATGTACTGGTAATGATATATATGGTACTGACAATGACAGGTGATAGATATGGTGCTGACGATGACAGGTGTGGAACTGGCCATGATAGATATGATAGTGACAATGGCAGGTGATGTACTTGTAATGATATATATTGTACTGACAATGACAGGTGATAGATATGGTGCTGACGATGACAGGTGTGGTACTGGCCATGATAGAAATGATACTGAGAATGGCAGGTATGGTACTGGTCATGATATATATGGTACTGACAATGACAGGCGATAGATATGGTGGTGACGATGACAGGTGTGGTACTGGCCATGATAGATATGATACTGACAATGGCAGGTGATGTACTGGTAATGATATATATGGTACTGACAAAGACAGATATGGTACTGACAATTATAGATTTGGTACCAGCAATGATATATTTGGTACGACAGGCCAATCGCTGTATATGTACATATATGATCCTGTATTGAAGTTGGATTATAAGCACTAACATTACAACCGCTCGTTTTTTAAAAAAAATGTAAATTGAGTATTGAGCTTTTTGACGAGAAAAAAATAAGTAAATGCACGAACTTACGCTTCATATTAAGTTTGCTGGAGACTTTCTCGATTTACTTTCCAATTGGAGACAAGTATAAGCTTAATAATAAAAAATCAATATTTCCTCCCTTAGTTATTCTGCACATTGAGTGCGAGGTGTTACCTTCCGGTGTAATTAGCAAAGCGCCTGCTGTTCTCGTATAATTGTAGAACTTGGCTTAATAATTTCCCGGCGGAGAGGCATTAAGGCTCGAAGGAAAACATGATTACAGTCTATTAGAGCGGTCTCCAAACAGGGCTGTCACCAGCACGCGCGCCGGGAGATCACAATTAGATCCATCTACGTCACGCGTCCTGGAAGATCATTACTCAGTGTTTATGCAATAAACAGTTTCGTCCGTCTGACTAATATCAACTTGTCGGCCGTCAAACTCAAAGAAGTTTCAAGTGTCACTTTTCGTTGTGAGGGGTCCTCACAAACTGACCAGGTAGCTTTGAAGAGTATAATTGTGTTGTTGTTTTTTCTCATTTTCCTTTCAACAGACCTGATTTTTGCAATTTATTCGTGTGTGACCTTCACGTGCTTAATGAATCTGATTTTATTTCGTTCCGTTTTCGTCAACATATTTTAATCGTCCTTGCTCTACATGGTTAGTAAACTACATTATATCAAGGCAACAAACTACTATCACATTACCGCAACATTTATTAATTCTGTAAAAGCACTAGGCTAAACAAAGGTTTTGCTTGTATTTGGACGATCGATTATCCTAGTAAAACCCACAAACAGCGATTGATAAAAAAATGGGAGTCTGGCTGAAAGGAGTGTTGGCACGTGCATTGTCATGGGGGTGCGATGGTAAGCTGGTAAGTACGCAACTTTTCTAACTCATCGGTCGCAGTTATTTCGGTCATTAAACATTTAACGGCGAGATGTTTTTGTTGTTTTCTGATGTAGTATAGAGACAGTGTCTTCGGTAATATCAAATATTTTTCACGATTGCGGCTAATGTGTTGATATTTTAACGAATTCTTCTCTGCAAAAAGAAAAAAAAATTAACAAAATGTAAAAAAAATAAATTAAATTGTAATGACTGTTGTTTCTAATTTCTATTAAGTTGACATTTAATTAAGTTCACTTTTATTAAAGTATGCCAGGTTACTATCATAATTTAATCATTTAGAAAATGTCCCGTCGTATCTAGGCGCCGAATCCTCAATTGTCGGGCGTGGGAAAATGCAGAGTTGTTTTCTTACAACTTATTTTGATGATGAATATCAACACCATCTATGAACATGTAAGTTATACTTATAATCCTGGTTCTCCTATACTTTCTGCCAATCGTTTAGCCTAACTTTGGACTTGGAGACCTAATTTTGCATAGGTTTACTCAAATAGTTTCAGTAGAAATGCCGACCTGCATAGTCTGCTGTCATTCATAAATATGTGGAGATAAACGTTATGTTTCTCCCAGAGAATACATCTCTCGTGATATGTACCAGATGGTTGTTCTGGGCAGTAAAATAGGCTGATGTCTCTAACCAGATTAACCAGGCCTTTATTGGATGGATGATTCGTAATCTTAAAATGGCAGTTTGCAAGCAGTGTTCTAATTGGTCAAATCAGCAAAATTGATAATTTTCGTTTTCATCGAAACTTGATCTAAACTTAAAACATGTAAACTTACTCTGAACAACTCAGTTTAAGTCCAAATATATTGCTGTAACACATTTCCATTGGTCAAGGAAATAATGTACACAACACTTCGTGTTCGGCAGAGTCAGGGGTTACCTTTATACCATACACATGGATCTTTTTCTGAAAGTCGTCCTACGATAACTTCAGGCCAAACGGAAGACGAGTTTAATATTTTAAAACCAGAACGAGCATCTATATCTGTGAAGTACTTTGTGTCGGTTAATAGTGGCAGGACCTCTTCCAGTGTTCGCAATAGAAAATATTGCCTCTGTATGGCATTTTTATGGTCAGTAGGGTTAAGACAAATTAGAAATTAGACTGACTTGTGTTTTCTCGACAACAGTTACGACAGGCAAGTTTACTCAACTTGTCGGATTGCTTACCATAGTAATTATATTCTCACTTCCCACCCGGTCAATTCAGCCTTATCTTGTCGTGAATTACAAAAGGCACGCGTCGCGGGGCATGTACCATGAGTTCTTTCATGATACTTTGTTTACCCACGGGTTGTGTACAGGGAATGACCTTGGGGTATCAACAGGGGCAACTGTGTGGGGGATAATGGTGTGAGCATATATCTTTACAGTGTGTACTAGTTTGACTATGCACAGGTTGAGACATAACCTCAAACAGGCGGCGAGCTAGTATCTACTAACTGGGGGATTTTGCCTCAGCATTTCAACTGACACTTTCCTACTATTGCAAGTGGATGACCATCATATACCTGAAGCTCAAGGGTTGTATTGCGGGTAATGTTAAATTGACCTAGTTTGGCAAAGGTTGACCTTGGTAGTGGTACGTATATGTTTGCTTGCTATGGCGTTTACATTTTGGACAATATGTCCGAGATATCTGTCACTCTGCATCGGCTTTAACTGGTTTTTCGAATATTCAAACGTTTGAGTTATTTCGCTTACAGTCTCAGTTTAGTGACGAAACTTCAATTCACTCTGACCCCTCTGAGTCTTGTTGTTGAACTCAAAGCGCACGAAAGGTGGGGTTCTTGCCTATGTTAAAATTCGCATAGACCGTGCCCACGCACGGATTTTCATGACACTTCATAAATACTTCAATCATACCATGGCTGAACAGAAACAATAAGTTCTATTCTAAATCATTCCAAAGGAAAAGCCCTACAGCTGCTGACAAGCATTTTGTCAAATGAATGCATGTCACGTCCTTTGGAAGCTCCATAACATTTTTCTTACTTTATTTTATTCCATGAAAAAAGCTTATATTGATTACAGACATGCTAGCAACTAAAATGATACCAAATTTGAGTATGTCCTTAAGATTTTAGTTGACAGTGAACAAAAAATTACCAAAGGAGGGGTGCCAATTTGGGCCTCCCGGTGGCTATCACCGATAAGTTTTATTTTTGTATATACATACCTTTGGGTTATGCCATCATGATAGGACATGAAATTAAGGTCAGCTTGGAGACCATTCTAGGATATGAGGGGGTAAAGTCGGAGACCAAAATCACAAAAGTACACTTTCTTTATAAAACAACATTTTCTTTTTTGATAGTTTCTTCATCATTTTGGTGTATTGCGTAACACTAAAGCTACCAATATTATAAATGGCCGGAAAAAGTAGCACATTCTTAGTAAGTAGGTCACTGTGACCTTGTTATATATCGGTTCAATTATGTCAACAATTCTTCCTTTTTAGCGCCTTAAGTCTTTGATAGGATATATGGAATCTGCAACACACTACTGAATCCAGACATCATATTTTGCTAGTAATATGCGTAAAATGGATCTGACCCCTGAGCAAACCATTTTAATGATGATTCACCCAAACCTCAAAGTCACCAAGAAAGCGAAATATTCCGCTATATATCCTGCTGCTTGTTAAACATATTCCAGATATACTGTATGCAGATTTTAAACTGAAAAGAACTATATAGTAGTATAGTATAAGAGACTAGCGTAAGACAATGTAAAAAAACTCAGTGAAGATGAAATGAGAGTAGAGTCACAAGACAATAAGAACTAAAAAAAATAGATAAACAAGACAGGCCAGTTGGAAGGATAGCTTGCAAGGAAGCAAGATAGCAAATGAGTGTTGTGAGAAAAAGGTGATGTAATGTCTTCAGTCAACGATATTTTTGTATATACTGTAGTGATATATGATGATGATGATGATGGTGATGTTGATGATGATCAAACATTGTAGAGGATGCTGATATTTTGTTGATGATGCACTCCTTTTGTAATTCTTCAGTGGTCCTTCGAAGATGAATTCCACTTGCTACTGGAAGAGTTTCCTGGCCTCTGGGAGATTTGATGCTTTCCCGTATATTTTTGGCTGCGGTACGCCTTGAGGATCATTATCTGCTGACATCATGTTATGTTTAGTTGTTTATTTTCGTCGATAAAGACTCAATAATTGCCTCGCGATGCATGTTAATTCAAAAATGACAACACAGAACGACAAGACGTATTTACCATTTTGGTTTTCATCACATATCTATATATAGCCAGGAGCTTTACAAGGGAGATACATGTAACAACATATTCAAATAAAGTGTCGGTAGCGAAAACTAAAAATGTACTTTGATGTTACAAAATAACTTCATTATCTATCGTAAATATCAAGGTAAATCTTCACTGATTGTTTCTTTAACGTTGTTGGCATATCCAGTCGTCTCTTTTTTAAGACATCTTTATTTTTCTCTGTGACCCGGCGGTGTTATCTCCAGGCAACATCGTCACGTAACCTTAACTTTTCTAAGATCACGAAACAAACACACATATACACCCGCGATACCATTTAATTAAACTAATTTGACATTTATATTTATACTTATATACATTAATTTTAAATTTCGATGTGAAGTAGGTAAGGATAGAAATAATCATACCTAACGACCGACATCAAAACAAGCTGCGTTCACCCTTCCAAATGCTCTTCAGGTTTATTTCAAAAGGGCGACATATTGACGTCACCATTATGCGTCATTACTTCAATAGTATGGTGGCGTTACTAAGCACAGCCGATTAGTGGAGACGTAGCGAGTTTTGTTTACTGTTGTCTGTTGGGACTACAGGTTTTTCAATGAAATGATCTTCTGTTTTAGAGTAGTGTCTGATGAATTTAATAAATATGAAGTTAATACATTAAATTTATATTTTTATGAATGTGTTGGAGATTTACTGAACACATATAACTTGAGTGAGAGTATCGGTTTAATATCGTTAAACCGCATTCTCCAATCAAAGTTTTGGTATTATATAGGTTTGTAGTAATATATCCATGAAGTCTTACAAAAGAAAAACAAAACAAAAAGAAATTGTCGGAAAAAAACACATTAGATCTTAAACACCGTTGGCGGTAATCGATATGGCAAATATAACAAAACATTTCTCTGTACCATGGAAAAAATTAACTACTTGTTACATATCGAACATATCGAATCCAAATCAGAGTCTCTTAGCTAGGTGTTTTCTTTTGGCTGCTTATCTCGGTGTTAAGACGGCTATTCGTAGCTTTCAGCTCTCATTCTAGGGATGCAAAAATCTACTCCGTATATGTTTGCTATCACTCTCTGTGTGAAGACATTTCACTATTTGCTCTAAATCTCGGGTTGCAGCTGTATGAAACGGTTCAGGTTACATGAAAAACGAAGATACTTGGACGGGAACTGCAGGCAGAGCTAAAATTGCAGTTTCCGAGTTAGTAAAACTTTATCAAGAATAACATGTCCTTGTTTCAATCGTACACTAAATGATACATTATAAAAAGTACATATCAATCCTTGTTTTATTTAGAAATATTGCAAACTAGCAATAGTCGCTAATTTCGTTTCGGTCAGGTCGGTTACCATATTGATTCCTTAAGCCAGCCTCGGTTCAGATCTGAGCCTGTCCTTTTCTTTTCAGGTTAAGCTGGTCTAATCATATACGCGAAATGGGCTTGTGTATTAGACTGCAGACAGTTATAACTGTAGACTATTGATCTCGGGTGGAGGCAGTTACTCGTAGTTAATATCGCTTACTATTATCGTGGAGAGGACAGCTACTCGTACATGATGGCTTGCGTCCATGACAATCATGTTCCTGATGAATGGTTGTCTTCATGTCAGCATGAGGTCTGTTGTGTGTTCATTCTACTTGTCAAGCACATTTAATTATACCCAAAACGTCTTAATCTAATGAGATACTTTGTGCTACTCAATTCTCTTAATAACATATTGTTGACGTTAAATGGGCAGCCGTGACGGTTCCGTTATCATAGAGGAAACCTGCTTATTTTATTCAAACGTTGAACAGATAACGAAACAGCGTAGCCCCATTCCCTGTCTCCTCTGCATCTTACAAATTGAAATGTCCAAATCGGTAATTGCATTATGATCAAAAGATTAGAACACCACTACTGCGATCCATTTGAGTAAGACAAGAGTTTTGGGTGATATTAATTGTCAGCAATGAGTGTTTGAAAGGTTATTAAACCATGTCTTTCATGAAAACATCCGCTAAAAATGCACTTTTTCTTAAAACGTAAATCCACTTTACGTCTAAAAATATCATCTTGCTTTTTTCCACACATGAGTAATCTTACCAAACTGTTACATGCATTACATGAATAATTTCCAGCCAAGCACGTACGATACGGAACCATGTAAAATATATGTGTGAGATAGAGAGTGTTATACATGTACACATAGCATAGTGCTCGATCAATGGAACTTTTCTATGGTTTTGTAATGTAGCATCGGACAAAATCGATAAATTGAACACATGATGATTTTCGAAAAATTTAGCACAAACTTTCGTTTGATACGTGACGTCATTACTCCGTCATCGACATTGTTGTTCATTGCTCGCTTTGAGTAATTCAGGCAGCCGGGAATGTGTTGAAGTACTGATGTTTGGACCTCTTCTGATTTGTAGAGAAGAAAATTAAGCACGTTACTGGTTTAGAGGAAAGGTTTCGATAAATGGTCTCTCGATGTACAATTAATCGATCCCACCTATCTTAATTGCAGCAAAATTAAAATTACTGTTGATGAGGAAAATCTTCTTTTCATTGTTAACTAGATGATGTTTTTTAATAACATTCTCCATCTAGGTAGAACGTTTTCTCCTGTCGCGAACATGATCTCCAAAACCTCACACAATTTCAGTATTTCATACCATGGAGGCTGACGTCAGGATGTGACAGTATGAATCAGTGATTATGATTCGTTTTGGCACTAGACTTGGGAGTCGTAGATAGTTACGTTGTGTCAGTAAAACTACCGGTAAGTGGTCAGGAGGTGGTCATTTACCCGGAAATGATCAGTACAATTAGTAAAAAAGACAAATAATCATATGTCATAGACGGTCAGTGTATAAAGTCCATGCTTCACATGTGGTAACCTTATGTTTTCTGCAGCTATTCGTTTTCAGTTCCTTTCTGGTGAACAATGTGGTCAGTCAATTCCTACTGAACGCTGTTACATCGACACCCGTTGCTCTGGACCTAACTTTGGTCACGTCATCTCTATCTGAAACCTTTAGTGGTCCAAGCCGGGGTCCGCATCCGGCAGTTTTTGCCTGGAGTACATAAGACCTGGTTATAAAGAATTCCCACTGGATATAAAACACACATAAAGAAAACCATTTATATTGACGCTTTTGTCGAAAAAAGATTGGTTAGCTGACCTCTGGATCATTTCAGTTAAGATGATCTCGGGACCAATTAGTGGTCAGTTGGTCTTGAAACCAATCAGTGATAAGTTCATGTAAAGTAAGTTCAACGTATTACGTTATTGTTCTAGGTGATTTGCCTGGTTTTAGTCACAATATTGTTTGCAAATATCATTGAAGCAATATGATATACAATTCATAGGAACTACTTTATGATGTGGAATGATCTGCAAAACATTGTTTTTGAATTCAGCAGTGTACAGACATAGTGCATAGGCTACAATACAGGCACAGTATGTTTACGTTACACTCTGTTGTTTATTCTCACTCGTACTGAATTATTTATTGGATCCAATGTGTCTGCTTCATTCCAGTTACTTTTTAATCACGAGAGTATTATTAATATTCCTCCGTGATCGATTATTATGCCTAAAGTTGAATATAAAGGCAATACTAAACACGTCTTGAACTGATGTCACATTTACCAACGCGTCACGGTGCGTAGTTCTCTATGCCTCACCAGATAAAGAAATATATAAAGCATTAACTTTAGTAAATCAGAAATTCTTCCTTATATGCATACTATATTTCCTGCAAAACGTTAATCCTGATGATCCCGTGTAAATGTTTTATTTGCTTCCCAACAATTTTAACCGAACAATAATGACATACAAGACGAGATCTTAATTGTGACGCAAAACGGCCCTAGCATCAAATCCCATACTCCCTTATGTTGCTCACGGAAGTTCACCAAACGACATGTATTTTTGTAGCCGAGTTAAAGACCGAACTTTTACCCCCATGGGAGTAAAAGGGAGTGTTAGATTATGTACACAGGCCTTGCTGCTGATAAAGTCCAGACCTGTTAGACTAATTATTTGATCGGTAAGGATTTGTTTCTCTTCATTTTAGATTGCCTGGGTGGGATTGGGGCTTATTTAAGAACTTTCAAATATCACCGAACATAGTTATTCAGATTATATTGTTTCATTTTCATTTTATATTTAGGCCTTTTGAATAACGATATGAGATTTAATTTGGTTTTTATATCTAGCTATGAGAACAGGAGAGATGTAATGAAGACGTTTATTGTTTTCGGAGCGTTCGAATGGGACCTTTAATTATATTCGAGTAAGATAAGTATTTTAGGGTCGGAGGTTAACATTAAGGTCGGTAGATATACCTAAAGCATACATATCTTTTTCTATGTTTATATCGGAGACAAAGAAAGTGCAAAACAATGAAAAGTGTAATCATGTAGAATATTTTACGACGTAGGAAAACAAAAGCTATTATGAAAGTATATCACTTACACACCCGACGATGGCGGTCTTCTCATTGGAGAAGTTTAATTCTTTATTACCTTGAACCCTCAGGCTCATCGGTTCAGAATAAACATATATACAAGAATAAACAATACAACAGTTATCTGCCATGCTCTTAAACTCACATCTACAAACACCCACATACTCACCCACAAATAGATCACAACCGTATCTAAATTAATATACCTACCAATTTCAATACTGAATTCGTGAAATTACAGTCTTTTTAAAACATTATCTTTTTTGTTTTATATATCACACATTCTATTTTGATTAATATTCATAATATAATCCGATGTATAAGTATCTCCACATTACCATTTATACCATACTCCGATACTAAATGGTTCTTTACTAACTCCATTCATCCATTCACTTACATGTTCTAACATTCCCAGATATTATACATGTAAACACAATCGTCAGTTAGCATTTAATGATTCTAAATTTCCTAACCCTTTCACTAGACAATCTCACTAATTCTTAGTTAAACTACAAAATCTGCCGTCGATTTCCTTTCTACTACTTAATATATTTTATTATACAGAAACTTTGATTAATTTTCTTAATATCTTGTGCTTTTGGAAAGACACAAATTTCTGCAACATAATTACAAATACTACAGACATACTTTTTACAAACTGAAATTTGGAGAAAAACTAATCAAAACAAGTTACAGTTTACAAGGGGAAAAACGGGTCCGAAAAAAGTTGAAAAGACTTCTGTTTAATTAAC
>JAULCA010134738.1:1215-15424 GCA_032360845.1 Crassadoma gigantea | reverse complement strand
ATGAATTTTGCTGAGCCCTTAATACATTGAATCCTGTTCCTAAGATTGAAGACTTTCGGAAAATATTTGGAAGAGTTATTTAAGGGCAAATAACAATGTTTTCCTTAAATCAAGGGACGATAACTCTGTTACAAAGTTTATGATAATCCAATAATATCTGTGGGAGTTATTGCATGGGAACAGCAGAAAACAAACTTTTTCGTTAATCAAGGGGCCATAACTCTGCAAAATAACGTCCGGCAAAAGTGGCAATCAAACTTGGCCAAGCCCTTAAGGTATTTAACTTTCTTATTAAGTTTGAAGAAAATCTGTTAACAACTGTTCCAGTTATTTCATGGAAAAAGCAGAAAACAATGTTTTTAGTTAATCAAGGGGCCATAACTCCATCAAATTAAGTCCGGCAAAAGTGGCAATCAAACTTGGCTTAGCCCTTAAGGCATTTAACCTTCTTATCAAGTTTAAAATAAATCTGTTAACAACTGTTCCAATTATTTCACGGAAAGGGCAGAAAACATTGTTTTTAGTTAATCGAGGGGCCATAACTCTGTCAAATAAAGTGTGACAAACCCAAATTAATATCCCCTGTTTCGGCGAAAGCGGGAGATAAAAAACAAATAAACTCATATTGTACTAAAGCTGTTCAATGTGCAGTGCATAACATTTTTGTGGTGCATGTGTATTGATTAATTAAGGGGAGGGGGGATATAAAACTAGATATATGTCAAATGGATATTTGGGAAAAACAAATTACAAAGCTATGTTGATATTCTGAATTTTGAATTTTGCAGGAAATCTATATAAAGTCCCAACTAATGAATAAACTTTTTTAACAAAAAATAAACAAACAAGGCTACCTCTAAGTGATACAGTATACGCCCGTCACACAGTGAATTAGCAGTTGTTGATATTGTTGAATAATACAAAATATGTGAGTATTTGATGTGACAGAAAAAATAACTTGTCATACCTGGTGGATCAATCAGTGCATTTAAACATCTTGAAATACAGGTAGTATTGCATTTAAAGACACCAAGGGAAATAAGTCTATTACCATAATTATGTTCAGATATTCTACAAATTCAGGGGGATTTACTCTGTATAGTATAGTCGGATAATGTTGGCTTTCCAACTTATATTTAGCTTGTTCAAACTGTTATAGGAATTTGACCTTCCTATAAAGTTGAGGGTTAATCCATTGAAAATATAGAGATATCGAGCAGACACAGTTTCAGTGGCAAAATTCCCTAAATTTGTCAGATAACTGTGGCCATGGAACTCATCCCAGTTTTCATGCTAAATAAACTACCTATGAAGTTTGAATTGAATCCATTCAAAAGTATTTAAGATATCTAGCAGACACTGTTTCAGCACTTCATTAAAGGAGCATAACTCAGTAAAATAATAGTAATCGTGTATATATACAATAGTTGAGTCAGCAGAACTGTCAGGTTCAGTTGAAACACATGACAGGAAATTATAAAAAAAAATATTGTGATTAAATAGCATGAATAATATACTGTATAACATAGTACAAGGAAAAAAATATATTATACCATACATTGTACATGTCCTTACCTTTATCTGGGAAAACAAACATACACAAAATATGTTAATTTCAAAAACACAATCTACAATATATGTTACATATTTCATATGAATACATGTATTAATTAAATCTAAGGTTCACATTGCCCTGGCTGAACATGTACTTTACCCGACAAAGATTTGATGTGAACATGTGTGTGAGGTACATGTAGATACTATATAACATGCAGTGCATATCCTCATATATTACTGCATTATATTGCCATTTATTTGTTTACATAAAAAAAATGACAAAAATATCAACACTAGATATTAAAAGTAAGTTGTTTACTTTCAGATATAACAGTATCCTAAATTTGAAGGTTGCAACTATGTACAGTGACTTTTTTCTGTTCGTTGATTTTATGAATGAACTGCTGGTGTACCAAAACACCATGAGTATACTACCTCAGTGAGTCAATATCTGTACCCTTTCTTACACTTCTCTCTGAATACATACGTTCAGAGATGAAGATCTATTCCTTTTCTTACACTTTCTCTGAATACACACATTAAGAGATGAAGATCTACTCCTTTTCTTACACTTTCTCTGAATACACACATTAAGAGATGAAGATCTACTCCTTTTCTTACTTGTGTAAGTAATGTGCATTGTACCTACCTGTTGACGCGTGCATGTGTCCTCCCCCGATCTGGTCGACAAGCAGCATGAAGATAAAGCCTGCTACCAGCGTCACCCCTATGATGGTGTGATTGTCAGAGACACTGTGAGTGTGGTTGTGGGCGTGGTCTTCCCCTGTATGTACACCCTCCACTTTGTTAGGCACATCACTGTGTACGTCCTCATGACTGTGTGTCACTTCTGTGTTAAAAAACCAAACAAGTAACATTTTGTTAACAGATATATGAAGTTTCATGAAAATCATGAAAATTGAAACATGTACAATGTAGAATGAGATATAACCCTCTCCCCACTTCTTGCATCATCGCAAGTAATTTAATTTTCTGTAGGTTTTTCATTTTTTGTAAGTAACAGTGAGCTTTACCTTAGACTGACAACAACTATACCTGAACTTGTTAAAGGTTTGTAAAACACAACAGTGTATTCAATTTCATGAAAATCTATATATCAAGAAATGTGGCCACTTGATTTATCATAAAAATAACCCATTTACTATGAAAAAAAATGATTAAATAACGGATACCTCTAACTTTGGCCAATGTTACCGATAATTAAAGTTGTTTATATATGAATGTCGGATGGACACACCGGACAAAAACTAATTTTAATACCCCCAGCTTTGCATAGCAGAATGTTAACCATCACTTGACACAAGTTGTACCTTTGTTAAAAGGTAAGAGGATTTATTATAAGAAATAAATAATTACCGGCACTGGATTCACTCATGGCATGAATTCCTTCCGGGATGATGACAGCCAGGGCTGTGCCAACAAGCAGACCTGCTCCAAAGACTGTGATCAACTTTAACTTTTCCTGTAACAGAGAAATGTTGACATATATAATACTGTGCTGGCTCCAAAGCCATTTATATCACTTCATTTACTGATTTCTAGAAAGTAGACTTAGGGATTAAAGAACCATCATGTTTCAACTCGGGAAAGGTTGAAGGACATAAAGATAAAACATCTATGTACAGTATATACATGTATCACTATACTAAATAGATCTTGAAGAGCTTGTCAGTTTGTCTACAAAAGATATTTACTGTTTTTTTCATCAGCAGCTCATAAAATTTCACCATAAAGTTAAGAACGGTCATATCCTATCACTAGCTATAACTACAGTACACAAAAAACCTTGACATGACATTACTGTAAACGCACAGAAAACAAGAGGCCCACCAGGCCTGTACTGTTCACTTGTGTATATGAACTTTATATGCAAGAAGTAGACAATTTCCCAATAACTTTAGATTTAGACTACATGCATGGCTGCCACCTCAGATTATTTCTTATTGAGGCAAATTAAGTAGAATTACACTGATACTAAGCAATTACAGGGATATCTGTATTGTAGCATTTATTTTGGTTATAATCGATCTGGATGGGAAATCTGTCACAAATGTTCCAGCAAATACCTGACAGGAGAGCTATTTTCAGAACTTTGAGCCATGATCAATGAAATATGATTTGGTACTGTAGACCAGTACATACTCATATAAAAGCCCTAATAACGTTTAGGTGGAGGGATCACATATATATATAGTTTGGTGTCTTATAAAGAACTTTATCCAATTTGAATGGTGTAATGTCATGTACATTCAGCCTATATATATATATAGGAAGTGGCCTTGGGCTGTGATTTTCAGAACAGAAAGTAATCTCAAAGAAAGACTTTCCAGAAAAGCAACTTACTGTGCAGGAGTCACTTAATTATCTCAAACAAACATTGATCATTAAGAAAGCAGCATGTGCTTGAAGTTTGAATGATGTATATACATAACAGGAAGTTGAACTGGACTTTCAGAACAAAAAAGGGTTCTTAATTGCAAGCCAGCAGGTTTCATGGATGAAGTACTTAAAGAATTTTGAGTACATGTGGCTCACTGAAACCAATGATATTATTGTGCAAAAATGTGGTGAGATGGCCAGAAAACAAGCAGCATTAATTTGAAAGCCTCATTTTAATCGGGAGTATACGTATGATGGAAAGTGTTAGACACATTATTCTTTGGTATATTAAAATTCTATTTCTCTTTATTATGGCTTTTGTTTACATTGCATTTAATATTAACAATGTGTGAAAAAGAATTCTTCAAATTAATCAGCCAATTGTAAGAGAAATGACACCTCATTCTTTTTGCTAAAAAGGTGATACAATTCTGTAATTAGTGAATATGGACAATATTATATCTGGATACTGCACACGCTGCAGTAATTGTACATCTCAGCTGTTTAAATCTGTTGCGCTTGCAATTGATAATTTTCATGATAATGTACATATATAGAAGGTATAAAAGATACAACATGATATAAACATACAGAATCTTGTTGGGTAAGGACAAAAAAATCGAAAAGGAGTTTATTTTCATAACAAATGACTCCCGACGAAAATACTCCCAAAACCAAATGCCAGGCTGATATGCCAAAAAATTTGTTAGAATGTCGAGTGATTAACGACTGGAACAGCTTCCACAAGCATCAAACTGTTTTTAATAAGTGCTTTATATGATATATCAGTTGAATATTTGTCAATCAAAACAAGAATTATAATAGTACTGTGTGGAATATAGCTAGTTGCTACATATAGTTAATATTCACGTAAAAAAGTATGTGACCAAGTGATAATGTGAAAATATTTTTTACTATTGAGTCACAGATTATAGTATAGAATAGCACATTCTAGCATCTAATAAAATCCTGATAAGGGTGTCAAGAAGCAGATATCCTTAAATAAAGGTAAAACAACGTCATTTGTACATACTGAAACCAGACTGAGAAAATGCAGACTAAAGCTAACCAATTGAGATATCTAGTCAAGAGACAAATGTCCCAGTCAAGTTCCCCTACCATCATGATCATCTGATCATTAAACAACATCTTTAATTCTAATTACACACAATAGTGTATACGATTGTACCATATTCCGTACATATATTTGTTTGGCACCAAATGCAACAGGAAATAAAAATGCAACAGCTAAACCTGAAACAGTGAAAGTTACTGCAGCATATATGTTGTCTACAACAAAAACAACTGTTTAACCCGGCCCTGGTATGGTATACTAAAAATAGACTGCAAATAACGTATAAACATGTCAAATACTAAAAATAGACAGCAATAATGTATTAACATGTCAAATACAGTCAGTCAAATAACTAAGACTTTTAGTTGTATTGTTAGCACTGCTCATCAGAGTTGTTTTTCTTTTTAAAAGGCAAAATAAATTTCAGTTATTTTATTTGGAACTTCCCCTAGGCCTGTATTTGTCTCGGCTACTGTGGATCATCCGTTTACATATTAAATACGGGAAATACGCTTATTATCAGTCGTTGTACAGCAGTATGGTATTCTGACATTATAAACAAAAATTAAAAGACTGATGTACAGTATGTGTAATGCCAACTTGATCCTGAATTGACACAGCTGGAAAGGGCTTACCTCTGAAAATGTTATCGCAATTGGGATCCAACCGGAAAGGTAACATCCTACAAGCATAGCAAATGACAAGATGATGAGAGTAAATACGTCGTCCATTGTTGGTTATTTGTCCAAAGTGTCCAAAACGTAGTTGCTTTCCCGTTTTAGCTGTTTCAAGTTTTGCCTACATGGCTCTTATAGTTTGAGGTCGGTAAAATGTTTTGTTCGACAGTACTTGCAAAGCACGTGACTGATACAGACTTTCGATACTGCGAATACCTTTTTACTTCCTCTAGATTGTTAAATAAAATAAAAATATATATCGGACAAAATAATAATGAATTTCAAATAATAATAAAAATTCTAAGCGAAATGCATGTTTAAAAGTTAAAGCAACTATCAACAGAGTTTTTACTTCGTTCGGGATGTCTCAGAAATATTCTTTCATCCAAATATAAATCCTAGAGAATTCCGAACAGAGACCTATAAGGCAATCCCGCAGTTCCCAAGAAGATTGCGAATTTTTCGTTCCTCGTTATAAAATGGTAAAATTTGAGTGATAGCATGTATTTTCTTTGCCCCCTTAATGAAAACAATTGTTATATATTCTCTTAATATACTTTATACTTTATCGGGAGAGCATAAATGTGTGTTTGCATGCTAGTATCGCGTTTCCCAAGCACGTTTTGCAGCCTCTGCCATGTTGTTGCATGAGGAGCGTGTAGTTTGCTGGACGATGCTTCACCAGCGCGCGAGACGGTCATTGCAACGCGTTCGTGATGTTTACAAATCGGAGAGGAGACGTCTCAAAATACAATGATGCTAATATACGAATGTATTCGAAACATCCATTTGTAAAAATGAGGACTCCCTTTTCCCATTTTATATTAGCAACTCTTCTTTTTTCCACAACAAAATGTCCACGTGCACGCACGAAAATCAATATTTTCTCGTTTTGTTGTTAGTTTTTTTTTATGAAAACGGTTGCTTTGAAATCTGAAAGTTTGAAATCACGTTTAAGCAATGTCAAGAAAAAAAGAAGAATAAATCTCTGTGGAGTTGTCGCTCGATAGTTTTGGAAAATTCGTGACGTTATGGAGATCTGTGGCATTGTTTCACAGTTATATTGCTGTGTGAGGCATCAGAAACATTATCCAAGCAGATGAAGGTGAAAATGGTAATGAGATTACATGCAAACCAAATGTTCAATATTACAATTCAACCTGCAATTGATTTTAAGGTTTAACAAGCCCCCTGAAGACTATAGTCAATATAAATTCCAACCCTGTGATAGGTTATATTGAAAGGCCCAATTAAAAATTGGAACTGATAAATGTAATTTAGATATATTAGACTTGTACATTAGATATTAAAATGTTCCATATCAAGGTTAACATAGTTAATGATAAGACATTTAGACTGACATCTTCAATAAGATTCATCAGTTTGGAAATATTTGAAATCAAAGTTTTGCTTTTTACACAAATAAATGGCAACACGTATAATAATAATAATTATTATAATAACAACCTGCGGAGCATACAGCCAGAGCTGCCATTTCGGGGCTAACAGCCAGCATTCAACAATTCTAGCACTGCCCAATTCAACCACACACTGATTTGCAGCTGAGGAAAACTGGAACAAGCGGAGTAAAAAAACTTGCTCAAAGATACAACACGGTACTCTGACGTGACTTGAATTTGCATCACTTGATTGTGTAAAAAGTAAAACTTTGATATCATTAAGGCTGACATTATCATTGAAATGGTTCATCAGGCTTGAAACATGTCAATCTTTTTCAAAGACAAAGTAAATGCTACAAAATTACATATAATACATGTATAAAGTTCAATTTAATTATACACCTAGGTCATGGGAAGCTTAATTCCTTTTTTCACTAGATGTGGAGGGCATGCTGACCTCAAAAGTAGATAATTTTTACTATTGGAATGCACAAAAACATGGTAAAATACTTGAGTTACATATTTTATTGGCATATATAAAACCAAGGGCCGTTTGACCATTATGAATACAAATTTGATATTAAGTGTCTTTGTAACTTTCAATGTTGTTATAGAAAAGCTAGATATGTTATAAACATAGAAGCACTTTTCATTTTCATTGTTTATAACATGTCTAGTGCGCATGCATTCATATTATCACAGATAATTATGAAACGGCACAACCTCTAAAGTTTATTTATTGATATTTAGGTAAAGTAGAATTTGTTTTCTTGTTAATAATCTGCTAAAATATATAACCACCAAGGAATTTTACCATGATTTTAGTCATTTTGAAAGGGAAACATCCATCTTACTTTGAGGCTAAAAGCCTCTCTTGATCTACAGCTAAAAAAAAATTAGAAAATAAGATGCAGATGGCCTAGGTATACGTATATGAACTTAAGATGAAAGGTAATTATATAATTTCATGATATACATTTGGGTCACTTAAGAGAATTACCTGTTAAATATTATTACAAGTCCTGTAAATTTTTTTCATGAAGACATCAGCCTTAATGTCTTATTCAAACTACATCTGTAAGTTCTAATCTTTACTTGGGGTATAACTGTATTTGAATATAACCTATCAGGAGGTTGAACACTAGGGTGACAATAGCCTCTTTCAGTAGGCTTGTTGAACCTGAAGGCAGTTGAAGGTTAAATTTTGAGATTATATTTCATGCAAAAGATAGTCACTAACGTGATCAAAGTTTTTTAATTGAATTTTCTTCTTTCAAAATATCAGTATCATTTACCGGTATGTGGGATTGTCATAAATTGATATGTAGTTTGTAATAATGTGTGCATATGCTCTATTGTCTTGATTGTATTGTAACATTCTTAAATCACTAGATTATATTTCTGCAATTGCAACTTCATATTTATGCAACTTTTTAAGCTTCATAATTTGATACAGTTTTGTGTTTTTGTAAACTAAGTAATTCATGTTTTATTTCACATTTCAGGCTCACACTATTCTGCTTGTGCAGGCAACTCAAAAACCAGAAACAAGGACATACTCAGATTACGAATCTGTGAATGACTGTATGGAAGGTACATATTTGTATGGCTAAAAAAACAACCTGTTCCAATTTCTTAAATACAACTGTTCTAACTGCAATTAGTCAGACACTTGTTCTAACTAAAGCAGATCTTAATTCAGCTTCTATAAAGATTGATATTTTCAACATCAAATTTGACTTTCATTTGCAAGTTATGCTACTTAATGAGGTTGACATATATATACTTTCTGTACATATGTACATGTGCATAAAGTTATCAAATGAAAATGGTTAACGTGGTTAAAAATTTCTTCGTACATTGAAGAAAAAACTTCCTAAGACTTCTATTTAAGAAATATTTGATCTGAAATGTTAATGTCAATTTTGTGGATGTGTAAAAGATTTTGTATGTTTATATATACTTCATTGGCTTTTCATCACAGGTATTTGTAAGATATTTGAAGAACACTTGAAGAAGGTGAATCCAGATCGCCCCTCCATTACATATGACATCAGTCAACTATTTGACTTTATGGACCAGTTACATGACCTTAGCTGTCTTGTGTAAGTCATATATTCTAATAAAAACCTGATTAGCTTGAATGTGTGATCAATTTCTCATGTGCATCAAAAACATCAGAGCTTGTTAGTTTTGTATCAAATTATACTTGGTTCTTAAAGGTAATATTTAAGTGATGTGTACATGTTGGAATCCAACCCTATTGTCATACAATGTTAGTGCTGTAACATATATTGCTGCTTGCTGTTGACCATTCATTTTCCAGGAGATTTGCATTAGTTGATGATTAATTTTTTTGTTAACTTGTTCTGTCGTGAAATGTATTACAACTCTATCAGTAGAACAAAATACAACAAAACTGACATGTCAGCTGCATGTATTTCTTTACAGTCCAGTTTTTTATACATTACAGATTCCAAAAACAAACGAAAACCTACATACCGCACAACAAAGACTGGGTCAAGGAAAAGATATACATAATGCTTAGGAGACAGGCTTCAAAATAAGGATGGACCAGAACTTTTATTGATAATTTTTGACAAAGGTCAAAACAAACTCGTTATTGATAAAATATGGAAAAAATAAGTCTAGTATTCTGAAGGAAGAACAGTCTTATCCTCTATATGAAACCTTGGAAAGATTGAGTTGGGAACAGCATCTTTGAGATATGAGCTGAAAAGAGGATTCTTGCAGAATCACCCCAGATGAAGTTGAATCATGTATGAGGCAATGAGAAATATACAATATTAATTGAATTTGTGTTCCTTTAGAGATTAAGATCAGACTTGTTTGAGTCAGATTAATCAACCTAAGTCTTTTCCATCATCATTAGCAAGAGATGTAAATAATTTCAACCCCAAAAAAGTACAACATTGACTAGGATTCTCATGTTAGGTGGAAAAGATTACATGACAAGCAAATTAGAAATGGCATTTCAAATGTAGTCATGTTCATTCTAGGAGGATTTAAGATTTTAGAATTGGAATAATTATTTCATTTACATGTAATAAGATAAAAGGAAAAGCGGATCAAAAAGGACACATTTGTCAAAAAATGAATGGAAGATATGTCTCAAAATATTGTCTTTATCTAGTTTCTCCTGAAAGTGGAATGATGGTAATTGAATGTCAATACAACTGTACTTGGATAAAAGTAGGATTATTATATCTAATACAAAATCTGTGTCAATACTGGGTAAAATACCAATTATTATGTCTAATCATGAAAATCTGTGTTAATACCTGGTAAAATACAAATAATTATGTCTAATCATGCAAAAATCTGTGTCAGCATGTGTTGGTCAGATGTTATAGGTTGTGACAAGTTTAAGTCATGGAAATGATTGAATGAATGTGGTGAGTATAGCTATAACAAATGTATAATTGAATCAATTTATGTCCAAGTATCATGAACTGATACGATTCAGAGCATGTCTGTCTTTAATAGCTAATGGGGGGATTTACAACAGGATTTCAATTAATTTAATAAACTAGCGACTTCAAACTTGTACAGCCAAATGTTGATGGCTCTAAAAATCAATTTATATGTACCTTGATTTATCACAAAGCTTCTTTTTTTTCCCTTTGTGCAAGAACACCATTTGTGACTTAAGAACTTAGATCTATAATAACATCAATCATGACATTATGTGTGACACAATATTGAAGACATGACATCAAAATCTCAATGTTGTAAAACTTCAAAAATATCATTCTGAGAACAAAAAGTTTTTGTTTTTTTTCCCCATAAATATTCAGACAACTTCAAGGCAAAATATAACAGTGATCTCTATTACCATATAAAATGATTTCTGAACTTCATTCAAGAACTTTTATCTCATCCTGCTTTTTTTGGACTGTCTCTTTTATATATCACACTATTAATAACAGGGACTTTAGTTCTTATTATAACAGTTGTTGGAGGTTTATCATTGGTGTGTTGCTTGGAGTTGTCTGCCCCTGGTGTAGTAAACTGGTGTGGGAATACTATGAAACTACTAGGTAGTAGTCTGAATATAAAACTTGACTTCACATTTTTAGTTGTCTTTAAGGTACTGTTTGTTTCTCCATTTTTCAAAAGTTAATTTTGAAGTCTTTTTTTTCGGTATTAAAAGATTTTTAGAATTGCAATATTAACATTATAGCAAAATAGCTACAGATGTAAATAAAGTTTGTAATCTAGTGAGTTTGTGTTCTTTTTTTGTGGGTGTCTTGTAAGGTTAAGAACATGTCAAATGATTATGAACAATTTAGAATTAGTGTAAGTTAAGGTGCATGGATATATATAATAATATACACAATTAACATTGTTTTGTAGTAAGTTTTGGTACAAAATAGTACTGTAACAAATTCTCTCAAAAACCTAAGTAACCGTAATAAGCCCCCAAGGCACTTGACAATTAATAATAAATAAATTATTGTAAAACCTTCCGAAATTAACAAAAAAATATTAATAGACATTGTAAAGTATATCATTGGTTAGTTATTGTAAACAAAAGGTATAGAACTGAGCTGAAAAAGGATCAGAGGTGCTTGTAATGGGTGGGGGTACTTATTATGTGGATATATGATGCATGTGTCTAGCTTTAATAGTTAAAAGATAAAATTCTTGATATAATGCCTTTTATTAGATTCTTTGTTTGCCTTATTTGGAGTATTGATTTTAAGCTGTTGTGCTTTTGTATTTTTTATTTATTACTAATTCACTATGTAAAATATTTTAGTTTGAATGATAACTTAAGTCGAGCATTGATTTTTTTAAAATCTATTCCTCTGGTTTATTATTTGCTGTTAGTTGTGAATTGAAGGAAATAGTTTCTAATTATAAAATTACAGATCTGACTCTACATTCTTGTGACTTGATACTGGTTTTGTGGAAAAAGGATGAAGTAATGTAACATTAAATTTGTAGTTTGTTAGTGCTGTTCATTTATACAATTATCAAAACATTTTAATAAACATATGAAAGAATTGTTTAGCATTGTTGTTTTTTCAGTGTTAATATTTAATTTTATACACAGCTAATGAACATGTAATTTTGTATAACCACAGTGAGGTTAACATACCATTTCGATGTTAAGTTTAACCCCCAGATGGCAGTTTGATCAATCTGTATAGAATATTTCTGCTTTCTCTTTTCTCTGGACACTCACCTTTTCTCCAGAGGTCAGATATTATAATATGCAGATGTAAATAGTTATATCCATCACCTGTTATAAAATGTGTAATGGATTATTAAATTCTTAAATTTGACAGGGCATTTTGTATGTATATTGTGAAGGAGATCCTCAAAGAGTGGTTGGAGTTATATAATTATCCTCTTTAACTTAATCTTATGGTTGATAACTTTTCTTTTTCACATTTTAGAGGGTCTTTAAAACTGTAACTGATGAGAGTTGGATTAACTTGACAACTGATCGCTTCAAGTTTGGGAACCTTATAACTGATGTTCATATCATGCATATGAGAGGTCATGATTAAGTATCTCTATAACTGATTAGAGTATAACTAATATGATATCAAGACAAGAAATGCATATTTATGCCGCACTCCAGTTTCCCAAAAAGAGGGGGGGGGGGGGATTCAAATCATAAGTTGACATCAAGCACATACATTTTCTGCAGTCGCAATTAAATTCTTCATGTTCATATTGGCTTAAGTGAATTAATTCTGTCATGCTATTAAAATGACTATTAAATAGGCTCCTGCAATATTGATCTATTTGCTTAAAATTTGAAAGTTTTAAAACTACGATAAAGTAATGTTAGAATTAGATATGGTTCTGATAGAGAAGCATAATTCTAACTGTTATAAATGTATTTTGTTTGCTGTGTAACATTTCTTGCGAACATCAAGCTTTTTACATTGACACTGTTTCATGGCTTCAATTATTGGGTACTTTATCAAGATAGTAAGCAAATGACCTAAGTTCACACATACCAACCACAAAAAAAAATGTACAAAGGTTTTGTCAGCATCATCAACAAAAAATAACCCATCTGTGTTCCATGGTTTATGTAGGAAATACACTATAATAATAATAGTCTTAACTTTACTTGACATGAACAATTATAAACTTTTTTTCACAATATCTTTTTGTGGGACCCTGAAAACTTTACCAAAATTTTAGCTATGTAGCATTAAGATCATTATTAATTGAAAATTCAGAATGAAGTTGTATATACCAAATAAAACATGGATTGTTTTTGTTTTTTTCTAGGCTCACTCTATCCTCCTTGTGCAAGCTACCCACAAACCTGAGACACGTACTTACTCCGACTATGAATCGGTCAATGAATGTATGGAGGGTAAGTGCTAACTATGACTGTTTTCGTTGATTCATTGGACTTTCTAAATACGTTAGTAAGTCAATTACAGTTGAAAGTAAATTTGCAAGGTTAGATCTAAATCAATTCTCATCAGTGATGCAAATTATTTTGTACTATACTTCTTTGGGTTAGCCATAGGTACATTAGGGGAAAAATGGAATAAAAACATAATAAAAAGAAAGGAATAGAATGTTTCAAACTGACATATCTTTGGTAAGTTTGTTTCCAGGATCAAAATTTCAAAAACACTCAATAAACATATAATGCATACATTTCATATATGAAATTCTTAAAGTTTCTTGGTTTCATAACTTCAAAAATATATTAATTTCAAGACATTGAATTTAGCAGATATTAAATTCCCATCAGTTTTTATTCTTTTTAGTTGTTCAGTCTTTATTCTATAATTTTTTTTCTCAAAATCAAGAAATCCATCACATAAAATTATGATACTGGACAAAAACTTTCCCCAGCTATTGTCATTCTGAAACGTTTTGTACCTTTCAGTTAAAATTTGTACACAATTTACTATATTATGTATTTCAAATCTCTCCCCTTCTAAGCTCCCTCTCTGGGTCTTTTGCCTTAAGCATCCTTTGGCACTCATTTGGGACTCAATTTTTGAGAAAAAGAAAACAGAGTGTAGTCCCTCTTGCTGCAGAGGGGTGGGGCCCAAAAGGGGAATTTGAGGTAAAGATCTTTTAAATCCTTC
>JAULCA010134627.1:0-15425 GCA_032360845.1 Crassadoma gigantea | reverse complement strand
AGGCTAGAAAGCTACAATATATTTTGTGATTTTGATGACCACTATTTGATGTTCTCGGTAACATTTCGTCCTCGCGGGTGACTTCACTCATAGACTGGATTATATTCATTACCTCTACTCATGACTTTTTTTGGTGTAAGTTGGTTGTTAGTCGATTCTGTAATTTAGGTAATATTACTGCTGCAATTACATGTGTGACGAATTATTATCTAAATTAAACCTGCGAATACAACCCAATAGTACACAATAACACCGCAAAGTAAGCACATGAATACATTCTTAATGCACTGTGCTTTGCATAGTGACACAGAGGAGGGATTCACAACACAATATATCATCAGTTGACATTCGCCTATATTACCTCACAATCTAAATTGACTTCTCCTTCGTAGACAGACACCTGAGTAGTCACAAGTATATCATCTAGCGGTTACTCGTTAGTTTTTTCATGAGTAAAAGATGAATCACAATAATTTGTTGTATAAGATTGAGGCATGGCAAAGCGATAGTTTGTGATCGCCTCTGTCGCTCATATGACCATTGACACTACATGTAAGACCCCATACTTCATGGTTAAGGACAGGGTGGTGATATTAATTTATATATTCTATCTGTAAATAGTAAGCCACATTATGTCAAAAGAAGG
Organism: Crassadoma gigantea; assembly: GCA_032360845.1. Taxonomy (NCBI): domain Eukaryota; kingdom Metazoa; phylum Mollusca; class Bivalvia; order Pectinida; family Pectinidae; genus Crassadoma; species Crassadoma gigantea. Next base: position 14,779 of record JAULCA010134627.1, on the reverse strand, counting down.
AGTATAAAGAAGAGGTAACGATTTCGTTGTCAAAATTTACACAGGAAAACGCAATGTCCATTCAGAAAAGTGTACACAATAATATATATTTTTTTTTTAATTAAGGAGGCATCGTTATAGTGATAAGTGTTTCCTCATTACAGATCAAAGTATAGATATTGTGATCTGGGGAGAAAAAAAGATTAGTCTGGAAAAGTACTGAATTCATTTATACCCTATAAGGTACTTACAAATCGGGGTATATATATAGGGGTATATCATAGACAATATTCCGCTGAAGATGTGGACATAGCTACGCATAACAATATCTTAAGGTGTCATAAAAATATATTCAAAACTAGATTTTCTGACCTCTTGTAAGGTTCCTAAAAATCAAAGGTATTTTGATGTTCTGAAGGAGTAAAACCCAATGTTTCTTTAATAAGGACCATAGTTATATCCTTACAACAATTGCAATAGATAAAGGCATAGTATAATTGCAGAATTTTATCAATAATACAAAAGTCTAGGTTATATATTGGTTACATGATAAAACATGCTTCAAAATGCATTATAAAATTGCTTTATGACAATTGAATATAACGAATTCCTTCTATTTTTAAGTAAATTGATTTGAAATTATGATGAATATGAACATTATTCGATATGATTAAAAATGGATACATTTTTTACAGGAAATGATTCCTATCAAGATTATGACTAACCTACAACCTCCAGAAGACACAGCTTTAATTGATTTGGAATTTCATGTCAAAATTCAACAGCAGTCTTGAAATGCGGAACATCTCTTATTTGTCAGGCAAGTCATTAGATCGAGGAAGGAGTTTTTTAGATATCCGAGTTACATCAGTGTTTCTTCAGATAATGGTCTTTCTGTGTTTATGTTTTAATTTTTAACTGATCAGTTCTTCAAAAATGGCAGACCGTCGAGGCCGTTTTAGGACGAAGGTGACATCGCAATATAGCATCAATGACCCTATAAACTGGACGAAAGCGAAGCTTAAAACCAAACTACAAGACCTCGGCATACAGATCCATCCTAGCTTCAGTAAAACCGTTTTGATTCAAATGTACCAGATGAACAAGGACAGATCTCGTGTTCGGAACGTTGTCAGACCTGCATCATCATCAGAACAAAACACTTTGACCACAGAAACTGTATCTGTACCAACGGAAAACAAATTGACAAGAGTCTCCGAGGCATGCTCGTCTTCATCTTCCATTGATAGCGTTAGGACTGAAAGCACACTACGTATACAGCAAAATAGCAAAGGTATGTCTTTATCCTACAATAAATAGATAAAGGCTCATTTGAAGTTTAAAGTTAATTTAGGTTAATATGGGGAAATAACACTTTGGGGTATATTTTGAAAATTTTCTGTATGGAATTATTATCATTGTCACTTGGTGAGAATTATCCTTTGGGGTAGATGGCTTTAAATTGTAAACTTGGGATTCCTACCCCAACCCAAAGTGCCAGGGCGGGGCCCCAAAGGGAAAATTTACAAATATTTCAAAAATATTTTTGACAGTCATTTTTAGTATATGGATAGAAAGATCATAAAGAGTTTTATTTAAATTGTCAATTTCAGGACCCCTGAGCCATCGGTTCCCCCTTTGGAAGGGGATAAAGTTTACAATAGTTGATATAGGAAAAATATCACCCTTGGTTATATTTCACTCTTTTCAAGAGAAAAATATCCAAACTTGGCCAGGATCATCTTTGGTGGATGAGGGTATTACATTGTAAATTCAGAATTCCTGACCCATCGCCAGGGGCTAGGACAGGGCCCAAAAGGGAACATTTACCAATATTTCAAAATTCTTATCCTTTGATGACATGACAAGTATAACTAAGTGTACATGCTGATTTTCACATCAAATCTAAACAGTATAATAAAGCTACCAGTACCTATGGTATAACTCAGGTGACCGCTAAGGTGCTTGGGCCTCTAAAAAGTAAAATGTAAATTGCATCTCCAGAACACGCGCGGGCTTACACACATAAAGAGATATTAGCCAGGTGACATTGGACTAGTCATAAGCGTCTGACGAGGCATTTCCTGAAAGTTCCTCAAAAAGTGTATTGACTAATGTATTAAATGTTTGTGATAACTGTATTTATTATATAAATTGTATATCAATGTAATGTACAGCGCTTTAGAGTGGCTTTTTTTTAGCTGCGTAGTGCGAAATGAAATTCTTTGTTCTAAGAGCTCCTTCATCAAATGAATGTGTTTTAAAAACGAATCCCCAGCAGGTTCGGGCGAAGAAAAAGCCTGCGAGTCCTCATTTCACATTATCGTAAGAGGCGACACATATGGGACCCAGAACAATTGTGGGATTTACAGTATGATATTCTTCCTCTGCTGTGAAACATGCTAACGCTTCATCAGGAAAAGACGGAAATAATCGTGTATGCCACAAACTGTCTGCAATCGATGGCTCTCTATCTCCAGGCCAGTGTCAGAACTATTGAGACTGTTCCCATTAATTAAAAACCTAAGGGTATACTTTAATAGTTCAATTTATGTGCACATCGGGATGATTGTTTTCTTGCTAAATGTATAATAGTGATTGCAAGCCTTTTCGTTAAAATAAAACTAATATCCATATGTTTTTAAGCGTTTTAGAGTAATTTTCAATATTATATTGGCACTATGTGAATGGTGCATATTAATATTGTTGATCACTTTCACCTGAGCGACACCTTTAGGTCTACCAGACAATCCCTATTGTGGCTTTGGAAAGATAATGTTTGAGACTTTGCAAAGATCTTTGGTATTTAGCCGGTGACAGATGTGTTCGTGAGTGCAAGAAACGATTTCTCTTGGTAAAGATTGAGCCAAAGTAAGATCTGCGGAACGATTTCGAATTTTCGATCGTAAATTTTCACCTTTTCAACGGAAGCATCCAAGGTTTTCCAACCTATTTGGATTATATGAGGTAGTTGGTGTTCAAGAACTAGCTCCAAATATCATCACTTTGAGTGCTAACAGAAAAGGCTAGTAATAAAGGGTTTCAAATGTTGCATGCGGATAAAGACTATGGGAAAGGTTTATGGTTGGAATCATGGGAAATATGCAGTACATCAGTGTGATTGTCCTTTGTTTACATGTTGTCCCAGTTTGTTCTAGTTCGAGTTACAGTTCTGTTGACACCATGGTATTCTCTTTTTTTGTCCTTACTTCAACTCTTTGTCTCCGACACCAACTTTCCTAACTGATAACTACGACACATTCTAATCACTACATCATATGCCACACTCATATAAAAATATATATTATCCATACTTAAACTATGAAGTTTGCACTATGTTGCATTCTTAAGTTTAAGCCGATGGACTTCCGGTTAGCGTCTGATAAGGCTTGCTACGTAGGCTCCTGGCAAATCTTGTGTTTTTCACGAATATACTTATTTACCAACACTAAAATTTGGCATTAATTTTTCTTTATAGTTCGAGATCGTTTCTTTTCTATAATATTAGAGTTTTTGAATATGAAACTTTGTCTTAGTTTTTGTTGTTTTAATTTCGTATATTAGAGGACAGCATTTTAGTTGCTGGGTAAGTTGTATACATTTAAGATGTTGTTCTGACGAAGTGACGTCTGTAAATGTCTGATATCATTGACACTGCAAAAATTTTGATGCAACCCGTTTCGTCTCTCGCGAACGCAAACACGTCCAGGTGTTTTCTGATTTGTTGGTTAGTGAACTAAACATACCATTTTTTCGACTTACATAATACGCTATTACAGTGATACAAAAACTGTATAAGCATTTGCGGTCAATTAATATTCTGGGCTTGGATAGACGCCATCTCTGTTTTATCGTCGATTTTTGCCCCATTAATCTGCCCGATCTCGTTAACCTCTCTCGGCTTTTATTCATCCATGCTAATATGAACGCAATCATCTGCGCGAGAAGTATGATTGTTTTTCTTCTGGAAAATATATATATACAATTTTAAGGAAAGTAGTTGTGCCTCGTCAGTTTTAATTTGTAAGAAACATCTCATCAAAAATTTGTCATCTCCCGTTAGCTTCAGAGGCAATAATGTGGGACCAACAGCAGGCCTGAATTGTAAATGTAAATTATAAATAGTACTTAAGATCAGTATTAATATTAAATTTTGACTGAATGATACTTGATTACAATTATAAATATATAAATCCATCATTGGGGGTGAATATCAAACCTATATATGTTTAAGTTTAGAAGATCTGTTCTTTGGCACTTAGACCGGTATGTCATGATATTACTACATATATTTTACAGGGGCAGTAAATGGGGCTGTTAGGCGAAAACCAGGTGTTATCGGTGTTAAATCAACAGAACCAGTCATTGTCCATCAGGAATGTTGTAATATCTTGGGACATTGACATTCTTGCATTGACAACAGGCTATATATTCCTCCAGAATGCTAGACTCGGCAACGTGGTGGTAGGGTGGCTGTATTGTTTAAGAAAGGCCTACGTGTGAGACATCCCCCTCCCGGCCATTATGATGTATACACACACTTTGAGCACATGACTTGTGTTGTCATTGCTGGTGATAAACAGAATTTCCAAAAAACAGCGTTTTTTTTATGAATGGTCTATATATAAGTACCTGAATGAACGCAAACAAAGCTTAAGTTTTAACAATAAAAGACTGAAATAGTCGTTTTTTCCCCGAAGTATGAGCCGGTGCCAGGACTATTGAGACTGTTCCAGCTGTTAAAAACCTAAAGGTGTAATTTTATAGTAAACTTAATACGGAGAAACACATGAAAGCAATTGCCAAATCCTGTTACCACAACATCAGGAACATGGGCTATACTTGGCAGTTTATAACTAAAAATGGATACAAAATTTTGATGCATTCACTTGCTACCTCTCGGTTAGATTATTGTAACGCCCTGCTCTGTGGTATATCTGAAACACTAACTAGTCGTCTGCAGAGGGTCTAGAACACTGCAGCACGGCTGGTTACTTATACTCGGCACTGAATGAAAAAGCTCCTCAGTACCTACAGGAGCTTTTTGCCCTGAATCAGTCGTCACGATCACTGCGATCAGGTTTTCGTACTGCGACTTATGGAAACCGGTGCTTTGGGAGGGTTTCGGCGACGTTGTGTAATAGCTTATCATCTACTATAAGAAAATCAAATACCCTGGCCAAATTTGAGAGGGACATCAAAACTCACCTCTTTACGCATGAATTTTAGGGTCTTTGGAATACCACCCTTTGGTTGTTCAATAACGTTCACATTGCTTGATTGTAAGCCTTTGTTTTTGTTTCACATTATAATTATTACTATTAGCTATATGTTGTTAAGTGCTTTAGAGTAATTGTACATATTGCATGGTGCGCTATATAAATGTTGTATATTATTACTATTAGTTTATGCCCGGTACTGTGTGGCACCTGCCTAAAGCTTATTTTCTCTCACAACCACTATGTTCCTAACTCACGAGTAGCTGTGTTTATGATAACCCCATAGTGGGTCTCATCCTGGAACTCATAATATTTACCAATTATACTTACAGGAGAAAAGTTCCCCTAATTCGTCATTACTGGTTATCACATTTACCTTACTCTAATGATTTTTCAAATTGTAAAAGAAACAATTTGAAAAATTACTAACTCGAATTAAAAACATATTAGCCAACCAAGAAACGTTTTGAACTTCTGTATAGATAACTATAAAGTAAATAAAACCTTGCTGAAAAACGAAAACACTTCCGAAGATATGCTGAGTAAAAAGAATGAAAGAAATGTTTAAATTATGTTTAAAATGTGAATTTTCAGATTTGCCTACTGTCAGAATACACAAAAGAAACTATACTGCCGTATTAGGAGAACAAGTGAAGCTGGAGTGTTCTATATCTGGAACTCCGTGGGTAACAAACGTATCATGGCAACGTATTTCACCTGAGGGGCAAACCGTTACACTGAGTATTGACGGGATAAAATATACAGGATCAAATCCGAATGAACCACACTTAGTAATCGACGACATCAGGAAAGATGACGAAGGCGACTATGTATGTACCGTCTCAAACTGTTATGGGGAAAGGCAGAGTGCATCTACTAAGCTGAGAGTAAAAGGAGGTAAACGGTTAAATTTGATTTTTCATTCTGATCAAAACAAATAATTATTAAAGGGTGAATTTTTTTCCCGAATGATTTCTAAAATGTCTCCGTTATTCTCCTACACAAAGTTCTTATGAATTAGAAACACAAAGCTTTTTACTATCAATATAAATTATGTCACGCCTTCGTTTTTGTATCATGGTAAATATATGAATATTATATGTATTGGTTTAACATTCACTTAAGGTCGTCCAACGCTGAATATGAAACCAAGAACACACAATAAAACTGAAGGAGAAGTTGCTGTTTTAAAATGCAATATCATTGCGGAACCAGCAGCATCCGATATCACTTGGACAAAAGAAGAAGAAGGACGTGAACATAAAATTGCAATTGACAATGATAAATACATTGGTGGTTCACTTGCATCTCCCTCGCTGGTTATAGATGAAACGGAAAATCATGACGAAGGCAAATATATATGTAAAGCAGAAAACATTGCGGGATCAGGAAGCAATTCACTGCTCTTGAAAATCAACAGTAAAACTGCACAAAGTAAGTGAGATATTTGTTATTCCAAACGCTAATAACGTTGTCATAACACAATGCCTTGATAATGTATTTACTCAATAAAGTGTGCAAATATGAAATACATATAACGTTTATTAATAACTATCAGTGGAAGATAATAACAGACAACTCTCTAGATACCATGATAAAAACAGGATATCTCGCACTCTTCTTCTGCCTCATATGATATCGCAAAGACTCGCCTACCAACAGTAGCTGTTTTATACCAACCTAACAGAGAAAACATAAGTGAAATATTTGAAGATGAACTCCCAATACAGCACAAATGATACTGTTTACCAACTTAACAATACCCTATGGACATATATTCAAATATAGAAAATATTAAAATATTTTAGTTGTGAATCAGCTGAGGATGAAAATTATAACAATCCTATGTCGTACATTAAAGTCCTCTGTTGCCGAAAATCTTGTTATTCCAAGTGTTTTTACATGCTTGCTGGTCTTTCCTCTTGATTTATGTTCCTTATATTGTGGTTTGAAATGTTGTTTTTTATGCAAATGTGTATAAACTGTTTATGAATTATTGTTTTCAGGTACTGGCAAAGCATCAGCTAACCAAGACCATTCTGAAGCACTAAAGGAAGAAATTAAAACCCGGCATGCATTGATGGTGAACTCATTAGCTGGTCATATATTTCCAACTGCTGATTGTTGGCTAGATTTCAAAGGGCTTTTATATCCCTATCTACGTCCGATAGACCTTGATAAGGATAACCTTCACCATTACGTACAAAAACTTATAGATATGGAGGTGATTGATTGCGGCCGATATGACATATTATATAAAGTTGTTCTCAAAATAAATAAACGGATTTCTGGCTTTATCAAAAATACGGAATCAGAAATTGAAAAATTGAAAAATGGAGGTAAGTATCATTCATTTTATTTACATATCAAAGAATTTTCAATTATACTGATAACATATTGAATATTGACTATCGTCGATGCAGTTATTGTTATACTTACATATCAGCATTATTTAAAGTTGTGCAACGTAAGATTTTAAAATGTGAACGCAAATGTGGTTTGTATAAGCGTTGTCATGACTATATTATATTTTTTCTGTTATCTTTAATTAAACTATCTAAATCTGTTTCAGGACGGCCAAAAGAAAGAGCTGCTGAAGTCGAGTGCAATTTTAGGGGTAATTTCAACTCAAAATTACCAGAAAGGAGTAGCTCTCAAATAACAGCGCAGTACTTGGGAGTGAAAAATAGAATAACAGGAACTGGCGGTTCAGGTAATATTAGCATTATCATTCTTTATTACAAAGTGGCATATGTAAGATACTCTTATTATTTTCATTGTATGATTTTTTCATAGTATGCACGATGTCATAGTTAACACAGTATAGATGTTTTGCCTGGGTCTGCTTTAACTTAAATTCACCCAGGTATTTGAGTTATTTTTGTTACATGTTTTATTAGGCAAGTTTCTGACAACGCATTATTATTTACAATCAATACAAAATAAAATGATAATTTGCTGCGGTCGTTATTAAAAATTGGCCCAGGGTGGGGGCGGGGAGGGGGGCGTGTAATTTATCGCGTTGCCGGGTGAACGTACAGATGTGCAGCTCCTATGCCATATTCGTATCATTAAAACGTTAAATTGCAATCAATATAGATATTTGTCTACTTGTGATCTTTGAATAAAGATTACCAGGGATTGAAGTTATTGGCTACCAATAGTTTTTTCCTGGGAACTGTTGGATCGGAAACTATTCATTCTACTACTGCGAGTGTGTAAACTAACAAATTGGAGGTCGGACTACGGAACTGCAGAATTTTAAACCATTAGTAGTCAAATTATTTACATCCAGCACTATTCAGATGAAATGCAAGTTTATTATCAAGGTTTTATGCATCACACATTTCAGCCTTTTTAAAATAATATTTATTACTCTAAAAAAAGATTACCAATTAATTATGATATTTTTTCGAATATTATGACTAAATCTTGAGGTTGGAAAAGCATATTTTAGGTGCAATAAGACGTACCATTTTTTACAACCATTCAAATATTAATAACTATAAGCAAATAGGTTAACAGATACCTTTGGTTTATGAATTTATAATTTTACAACAACATTGGCTGTTTAAATGCAAATGAATTCGGGAAATATGTTTTTCATTATCTTAATCTCAAGGTTACGAAACATTGAAGAGAAATATGCACATGTCGTGTCTTGAATATTTATGTTACAATGTTATATCTCTTTGTTCTTTTCTTTCTATAGTTCATAATTCTCACCGTTCATAGGAGAAGTTTTTTGTGAACGCAAATGCCATATTGTCTCAGTTATTAATTTAAAATATATTGTTTATTACCTTATATTAGCATTTCTTTTAAGTTTGTGTAATATTTCCCCACATTTCCAAAAAGGGACCTTTTTCTACTACATGTACCTGGTCCAGTTGGAAAAATCCTCTACGCTATTGTGACGAGCAGATTTTTTTTGCCGCAGTTTTTAACTCACCTGCCCGAAGGGCTAGTGAGCTTATGTTATGGTGCGGCGTCCGTCATCCGTCCGTCCGTCGTCTGTCGTCCGTCGTCCGTCGTGCGGTGTCGTCTGTGAACTTTCCTTTGAAGAACGGACTATCGTAGAGCCATTATATTTCACTAATAGCTTCCTAGGTAGGAGCCTAACAAAGTTTGAGAACGAAAATGACCTTGATCTACTTTCAAGGTCACAGGGGTCAAATTTGTTAAAACCTTTAAACAACACCTCCTGATTAACCAAAAGGCCCAGAAGCATGATATTTCGCTGAAAGGTTCAAAGGATGAAGCCCAACAAAGTTTGATACCGAAAATGCCCTTGACCCATATTCAATGCCACAGGGGTCAAATTTGTTAAAACCTTTAAACGACTTCTTTTGATTAACCAAAAGGCCCAGAAGCATGATATTTCGCTGAAAGGTTCAAAGGATGAAGCCCATCAAAGTTTGAGACCGAAAATGACCTTGACCCATATTCAATGCCACAGGGGTCAAATTTGTTAAAACCTTTAAACGACTTCTTTTGAATAACCAAAAGGCACATAAGCATGCTATTTAGCTGATATGTTCCTAGGATGAAGCCTGACTAAGTTTGGGAAAAGAAATGATCTTGACCCATATTCTAGGTCACAAGGGTCAAATCTGTTAAAACCTTTAAACGACTTCTTCTGATTAACCAAAAGGCCCAGAAGTGTAATATTTGGCTGAAACATGTATGTTCCTATGATGAAGCTTGACAACGTTTGGGAAAAGAATGACCTTGGCCCATATTCAATGTCACAGGGGTCAAATCTGTTAAAATCTTTAAACGACCTCTTCTGATTCATCAAAACGCCCAGAAGTGTGATCTTTGGTTGATATGTTTCTAAGATGAAGCCTGACAAAGTTTGCAAAAAAAATGAACTTGATCCATATTTTAAGTCACATGGGTCAAATTTGTTAAAACCTTTAAACGACTTCTTCTGATTAACCAAAAGGCCAAGAGGCATGATATTCTGCTGATTGGTTTCTAGGATGAAGCCTGGCACAGTTTTCGAAAAGAAATAATCTTTACCCATATTCAAGGTCCAAGGGGTCAACTTTGTTAAAGCCTTTCAACGACTTCTTCTGATTAACCAAAAGACCCAGAAGTGTGATATTTGGCTGATAGGTTCCTAGGATGAAGCCTGACAAAGTTTGGGAAAAGAAATGACCTTGTAAAAACCCAAAGGCATGATATTTACTTGATAAGTTCCTAGAATGAATCTGGACAAAGTGTACAAAAATGACTTTGACCCATATTCAAGGTCAAAGGGGTCAAATTTGTTTAAAGCTTTAAATGAGCAGTTGAATGCCAAGCAATTTGTACTTGTGATGAACATTGAATATCAGGTGAGCGATGCAGGTCCATAGGGCCTCTTGTTTTTACACCTTGCTCAAACCTAGATCAACCTTTAAGATTTATTTGCCAAATTATTTAATTTTTTTTCTATTTATATATTGTAATTCTTCACTGGTATCGGCCTGAAGCTACCAGCCGGCCATTTTGATATGTATAAACACAAGCATACAGTATAAGTAATAACTGTTTTCTATATTTTGTGATGTACTATCACTGTTTAATGGTGATTGTTAATCTTCGTTTTATATTATTTGATATGTGATTGTGCATGCCTCCTCTGTTTTGATAAAGGGTTGATTGCCTTGAAATTGTGACAAGTTTCTTTATCTGCACTGTCGCTATAGGGACCGCAGACCCAAATGAATTTCTATATTGTTGACATATACCACTTTCCTGGTCAAATGGGGTTTTCTACACTGGTTCACCTGCCCTCATTTTGAAGAATGATATCTCACACAACTGTAAAAAAAATATTTAAAAAATTCTACCTATTTGAACTTTTTGTTTATGAGCGCCGCCATCTTGTATTGAATTCGGAACCACAAATTTAATAAAATTTACAACAAATGACACACTAAATAAATTCCCCTATACAAAAAAGGACTTATAGTTTTATTTGTACACATTTTACATCTTTCTATATTGCTTAACTCACACATAAAACATTTGAAACTTCTGCAACCTGAATATCCAATTAGCAGGCCCCGAGGCACTCACTTTCCTATCAAATTTTCTGCCCAAAGGGGAAAAACTCATAATCTATTTTTGATTTGATTCCGTGGTCCCTATAACTTCTTTTATTATACATTTTATTAAATATACATACATATGATTTTCGTGTGTTTTGCAGAAGCTTTGTTATTCAATAAATTTAATTTGTACACCTCAGGATCAATTGTACTCAAGTTTACAATCAGCGAGGCGAAGACACCATGCCAGTTGTCCGCATTGTACCTGGCAGTTATGCTTAGGACCAAACTACAAAACAAACAGATTGTACTGACGGATGAGTCCGACGTTCCTCTGGTACTTAAGACTTCACCGAGAGTAATAATACCAACGGAGAATCCGAAAGGTTTATTTTATTTGATTACAGTAATTAAGTTTAAATGCTAGTGTTTAATACCTAAATTTGTCAGGAAGTATATACGGCCATATTTAATCGATAAACAAAACAAAGAACAGGAAAACCTTAAAGTCTGACTATTGAAAAATTATGAAATCAAAATATATTTTTATAGAAAATATCCGCTTAGATGGGTCCATCCTTCTCAAATTTAGCGCCACTGCGCAGGAAATTGCGCATGCTGGCTAAATTTCAGAATGATTTGCGGTAACATAACGACACCACGCTTGGATTTAAATAAATTGCCATCAATAATTATCAACAATATTTAAGAACGTCAAGAAAAGTTAAAAGCTATCCAGGGCGACCATTTTTGTTTTTACATCTAAATCCCGTAAATAAGAACGAAAGTCGTTTACACCGGAAGTTTACCATCGCTGCTGATGACAGTGATATGACAGCTGCTGAGAATGAAGCCTGAACGTGAAAGATTACGTGCTTTCCATTGTTATTGCTCACTTATCTACATGTTGAAAAGAACAAACGTTACGCAGAGCTTCACATATCACTTGAACAGACAAGAACATGCTGTACGATGAAAAAATTATGACCATCAATCACACTGACGGCGACAATTTCATTCGAAGCGTTAGAGCTATTCTGTCGTGACTGTTGACAGAGATTTTGTTCAGGGTTGGAAGCTATATAAGTTTTATGTCTGAAAACATACCAACCCAAATTTACCAATTCTCTGATCAGGTACTAACAAGAGCCATGGCCAGTTTTCTAGATTTGTGGTATTGATTAATACATTACTGGCAATTTTCCTTTTTTTATTTTTTTTCTCAAAAGGCTTGTTCCTTTACAAGTATTTTCCCATGTCTCTCATAGATTAATTCAGCTTTCAGAGCATTATACGACTCTTTTTCCTCTTTACATGAAATTGAAATCCCGTTTTAGGGAGTGAAATTTTAATAAGAATAGATCTTATCAGGTTGCATTTAAACTCAAAACATCAAAGGATCAATTTTCATTGAAATATTTTCAAATAAGTGAACAAATCACTTTATTTCTTATTGTATCAATGAGATTGAATTAAATACATATCTGCACAATTTTTTTGAAGATGCATAATTTGTTTTCAATCATTGCAGGAAGTAAGTGCAGAAAGTAAAATGCAATGGGCCAAAACCCTGATATATCAAATCAGAGAAAATACACATTACTCTGCAACTGTATCTGGTGACCATGCAAATGTTAACCCTGTCCATACCAGCCACAAGAACTTTGTTGATCAGGACATAGGTCATCATAACAACAAGGAAAATGAATAAAAACAACATTATAACAGTTTCGTACATAACCAGGTAATAACAAAGTAACAACAGATACAAGATGTCATTTGATAAATGTCAAATCAAATGTGACAAACATCCGACAATGAAGATCTTTTGTTGCAATACCTGATATACTGAAATCTATCATGTGAAAAGGAATGTGTAATAGCTATTGCTAATGTCTTTATTTAGTCTCTGCACTGGACCAATTAGCAGTCAACAAGATTTGATTCTGGTAATTTTCTAATCAAAAGATTAATTATAATTTTGAAAGAAAAATGTCATGACGAAAAAACTTGGAAACAGGACTGACTTACTTTCTTATAGCTATAGATTAAGCAAAACATATTATATATGCCATATTTTTTTATATCGATTGTGAAATAAGCTGTTTTTAAATGTCACTTTTGTCTAATTTCAATAAGACTGTATTATACGAATGTATATTATCAATATTTACAATTCCTGTAAGTTCGGTTGAAGACCAGATATAATTATGCAGTATTAGTATAATTTGAAGCAGTAATTTCTAAATCATGACTTATGCGATTATTAATAAGATATTGTAAAGCACTATATGTTTAAAGTCATAATTTCTCCTGAAGAGCTGCATTTCAGTGAAAGGCCTTTAGAACATGTCTTCTTGTATTTTTTTTTTTTCATTTTCAAATGTTTTTCCTGTCACACAGATTCAAATCAAATAATTATACATGCATGTTATTGAAATATGGATTTTGCATATAATTTTTTTTTCAAATCATTAAATTTATTTTCGTTTTTACAGGTGAATATTCTAGGTCATGGATATTTATGCAGAAAGCCTTATGTAAGAAGACACCAGGAAAGAAACAAAACTCTCGACAATTTAATGTGAAAAAAAAGTTTAAATACATAAGTCTTGTAAATATGTTATTAATTTGATACATAAAATTCATACTACAATATACATACTCCAAAGACAAATGTTTCTATCGTAATTTCTTATTCTGTATTATGTTTGAAAAATGTAATTTGAATAAAATCAATGTAAGTTTTAAAATCTGTTTGATTATTTTTTTTTCTTTCCTGTTATTAATTGTATATTATTTACTTTCTAAGAATTTATTTCTCTGTGAGTTTTTTCTCTGTAATTCTGGTTCAGATTTATAATCAGAATATGATATTACACTTGTAGTTTATCCCAAATTCAATATATTTTTTTCTGGTGTTATGAATTCCACAGAACTTAAATGTATAAATTCTGCATGTCTTCCCTGGTTTCAGCTTGAATATCACATGTACATTTCACATTTATTTCACTGGTAATTATAACAATTCATCATGTGTAACCAGATAATGCCGCACTCATTTGAAAACTTTGTAAGCAGAGGAGGTTTGACCCCCTCTCCCACCCACACACAAGGTCATTGTAGAGGGGTGGGTGGGTCTTTGGATATTCTTCTTGTGGGATACTCTGTCCTGTCTTAGCATGGTTCATTTATTATAAACAGCTATTAAAACATAATTTTGACGATAGCAATCTTTAATGCTCAGTTAAAAATTTAAACAAAAAGTGTAAGATATATGACCAAAACAGTCAGTTCGCGACACTAATAGTTTTAGGTCCGTAATTTTGTTTCGCAAATACGACATATTCCGCTCACAGAGGTTGGTTACAAATGTCTTGAAATAAACATATGCTATAATGATATGGGTCAAAGCACGTAGTTATTACAAGACATTTTTAACGAACCCCTGTGTTCTGCTCGTAGTCTGTACCGGGTTTTGGACTCGATTGTCTATGTTACGGTACATCTTCAGCAATAGTTAGACGTTGACTTGGTAAA
>JAULCA010134405.1:0-15435 GCA_032360845.1 Crassadoma gigantea | reverse complement strand
TACGGCCCGCCTCAAGTTGTATTTTTTCTTACCTATCTGCATCAGCGACGAAACAACCGTCCCAGAGGTCACAGCAATATTCTAAAACCGGAAGAATAAATGATCTCTATGTTCTTTTTAATGTACGTCTATCCGAGCACAGAAGAGAAGTATCATCCGCAAAAAGTTTCGATAGGCTTTCTGTATTGTCCGTTAGATCATAAATATAAATAATGAACAAGAGAGGACCAAGAACCTAGCCCTGTGGAACCCCAGCGTTTGAAGGTTTTACAATAGATTTGCTACATCCAAAAATACGCTGAACAATAGGGTTAATATTATAAAATGTCAAATACTAAATATTGTAATTAAGATCACAACAAACACACTGAAATATGTCACTGCTAATATTACTTTATTAATTCATTTTAATTTGTAGTCAAGAGGAGCACACGCTGAGAATGCAGCTAGAACGCCTTCAACAAGACAAAGCTAGGTTTTCATTGGTGACTGAACCGGACGAGCAGGTAAACCAGTATACGTACTCACCCCAGTTCTTACTAAGCTCTTCCAAATCTCACTTGACTCAGATGTGGTACAGAAGGACTGCGTGAAGCCCAGATTGGCTCAGTATTAGAGTATTAGAAAACGACCTGAAAAAACAACTTCTAAGTACCAGCCACAGTGTCACTGGCATGTACCATCTGCAAATTATTTGAACACGTTCATTACAGTAGTCGAACCTGTCTGGACTTATTTAACATTATTATCGCATTTTAAACATGGCGGCTTGAGATCCAAACGTTTCACAGTAACCCAATAAATGTTAATAAGTGATGGCCTCTGTCGTGACCTATAAAATAAAACACAAACATATTAAGTGCTACATGATATTTCTAAAGCATTGATAAAGGTCCCATAAAAGTCTCGAGCCCGATAGTGAGATAACCCGATCTTGCTAAGTTACTGGTAATTGATTTTTTTCTCGCACCCAAACTACAAGTATCCTCTCAAATAATAATGACCTCGTCACTACTTAAGCTACATTTGAATGCTTCCGCGTAAAAATATAGTCCGTTCTTACATAGATGACATCTTATTTTACAGTGTAAATTGTATTTTATCAACAACATCAAATATCTAACAACTTCAAAACTATAATATAACAACAAAACAGAACATTGATAATGCAGATCGTCTATTTCAAGCAGTTAACGCGCGGATGAATACGTTGCAGTGTGAAAATTCCACGAAATCTCACGTAAAGGTACAAGACAGATCCGTCGAGAAAAAGAAAAATCTAGCATGGGCTATGACGTTGGATATCTCTGTCTGGGGTGCGAGAAAAGGGATTCTTACATACTATACCAAAAAATCCGCATTTCTGGCGGTGCTGGAAAATTCTATCTGACCCACGGGTCTAAATCATTTACACACGCAGACTGGCGGGGGAATTTTTGTTACCTTCCGGGGTCACGCTATTGTTCATGGCGTCATTTTATGACGTTTTGGGGTCAGTCAAGGTCATTGACGTCATTAACAATTGCCATATCTTTCTTCAAGAATGGTTGGTGATTGACGTCATTTCTCAATGACGTCAAGAACAACAGCGTGACCCCAAAAGGTCATCATAATTCTCCCGTCAGTCTGCACGTGTAGACGATAAATGGGTCGGATAGAATTATCTCGATCTAGTTGCAAGAAAGAAATGTCTTACATCCCCTTCTTACCCTGGACAACTCTATGAGAGAAATATATATATATATATATATCAATTTACGTACCTGTTGCATCACTATAATGTGTGACCAAAAAGAGCTGGCATTGGAAAGATTAATAATTCATACAGAAATCATGCTGGTCGAACAACGGGAGGTAACTCCAAAATTTTGATAACGTGTGCGTACGACGCCATTGTCAATGACAGTCGTGTGCAGTACTTACGATGCGAGAGAGAAATATGTAAGAAATGTATGTCGTTGTCGTCCTTGTGTCAGATAGATATAAAATGTTCATTGTAAGATGTATGTCATACAATAAGAAATGAGACATGTAAATATCAAAAACGCGTTACTACCAAATGGGTCGTGCGAATCTAACACCTAACTCGTATATGTTTTGTTAATCAATCTTAAATCAGCAAAGTGTTCAGTCAGCACTATATACGTCGATGATTAATTTCCCCGAATAATCTTAAATGGCTCTCCCGAAAGAAAAGAAAAAACAAATCTGTTATATGCATTGATCGATCTGTTTGAGTATGATCTACCGACTATTTCTAGATATTTAGCAGGACTGAGGCTTTATTTGAAACTGTTTTTTTAGCATGAAGGAAAGAGAAGATTTTCTGAGGCGGACAGTCACAATGAATACATACGGAGACACAGGTAACAGTCTGTATTACACTCGTCCTAGTTAAATCTGTCAAAACGGTCAATACAGATAATAGTTATACTGGTATAGTAGCTAAGGCGGTCTGTGAATATTCCACTTAACATTTTAACACACATGTAAACCATTTTACTTGAAATTATAATGTTCACAAAAAGGATGTGTTTACAAGATGAACATTTAGATTTTCTCTGAATTGCCACATTACAAACCTACGTCAAACATTTATGATTTATAAAACCATACATTTGCAGTGAATAATACTTATGACGCTATGACAATTTTGACGTCATAGCCATGGGGTTTGAGATGGCTTCCCGGTCGTTGTCTGTTCCTTTAATTGAAAATCAACCTTAGATATAAAAAAGAAATTAAAAGGTTACATATACAATCATTGTCAAAATGAACGGATAAATATAAGTATTAATCTGCATTCTGTTCAGAATTCAAGTCCTGCAATAGTACATGAATTTTACAGTATTGCGGTAAATGTTTATAAGGCGCTAACGGGCAGTATCTTTCATTTGTCTGCACTCCTATTCATAATTATAAGGAACAAGCTGTAAAATACAGCAAATTGCTTAAACATTACATACATTTACAAACAAAGGTCGATCCATTTGTAGAAGATAGAAAGATAACAATTCGTTTGGTAAACTTGCTCCTGGAGATTTCAAACAGTTTCAATTTTAATTATATTGTTGGACTACACAGCTGAATCATCTGGTTGCTATCTTTTCATCCTCGATATCCAGGGGTTACGATTACTTTCGCTCTCTACACCCCTGGAATATGTCATAGCAAAATTGAA
The DNA here is from genome assembly GCA_032360845.1 of Crassadoma gigantea. NCBI lineage: Eukaryota > Metazoa > Mollusca > Bivalvia > Pectinida > Pectinidae > Crassadoma > Crassadoma gigantea. The sequence continues at coordinate 12,254 of JAULCA010134405.1, read as the reverse complement.
GGCTCGGTGTGCGCCACCTTGTTGATGAGACGAGAACACTAGTTCGATTCTTTAATAAACATCAAAAGAATCCGGCGGTCATGTAACGGTAAACATTGACAGGCTTTGAAGTTGGGCGTCTCACCTTTGTAATATTTGAAAGAAAGTTATCAGTCTAGTGATTGGTCAGTTTTTTTTACCTGAGACCAATCAAACAGCTAACTTCGTGCCTTCAATTTTGCCATGACATATTCCAGGGGTATAGAGAGCTAAAATGAACGTAACCCCTGGATATCGAGGATGTTATCTTTATCAATGCAAATTAAGTTAGAAATTGTACAATATTAAACGTTTTCTGATTTTGATCATTTATTTTATTTATGGAAAACAACCCAAGATTTCTTTTATATTTTCTGCTCTCAATTTCTTTAAACTCATGCATTTTGAATTACTGAATGAACTGTTGTAATCAAGATACTTTATCATAATTTCAACAGCTTCTCGTCGTATTTGCCAAGTTTAGCGGGAAAGAGAAGTTTCCATTCAAACGAAGTGCCCCAAAATGCACCCAGAAGTCACCGTCAACTGAGAATGGAATCAGCAGCTCATGAACAAGCTTCGCAGTGTTCCATCCGAGAGGTTCCGAAAGACTCTACGGGTCACGTGACGAAACTTCCGAAAATTCAAAAAGATGGTAATATATATTATATCGTCAATAATTGACCTTTTGAGAAAAACAGCAAAAAATCCAATTAGTTGTGCTCTTCAAAAAAAGAAGCCTTGCTCAAGATAGTTAAAATGTTAGCAGCGGCTAACCAAACAAAAGTAGGCGTAACAGGTAATGCGCCAGGTATTTAAGATTCATTTATTACTAAAACATCTATAGCAAAGAGGTTTACGACTCAGACAATTCTGAACTGATAGTTTTACCTGTGAAACAAGAAATCACCAGCCAAACACAGCGCTTGAAGACGACCTATCAACATGTGTTACATTCGTTGTGATATGTTGTTATAAAGATATAAAGATGATATAAAGATAGTAGTGGTTGCTTTGAGCTTGAGGTGTCTTTTTACAATGCAATATTTATTGAACATAATAAATTGTAACATGAGACACCATGGCGGTTAGATTGTTGTCATACTGAAGTTACTATGTGATAAAAGAAAACAAAGTCCCTCATTATTTTAAAACTCGCAAACGGAGTTTGAAGGGGATATAGGACGTACGTACGTATGTTACACTTTTTGTCAGCGTTCTCACGAATTCATTTCTCAAGGGAAATTTCATGAAATTTTTACGCGAGTTTACTATGGCAATATCTCGGATAAGTTCGAGGTTCAGAACCCGCGCTCCTTTATTTTCAGAGCTATTGCCCTTAGTTTATTTCACTCAATTTAACTTTGTCAGCGCTCTTACGAGTTCATTTCTTAAGGGAATTTCATGAAATTTGTTACATAATTTAACTACATATGTATGTCAATATCTCTGATGAGTTTGTGTTTAAGAACCCTCGCTCCTTTATTTACATATTTATTGCGCTTAGTTTATTTCACTCAATTTAATTTTGTCAGCGCTCTCATGAGTTCATTTATCAACAGAATTTCCTGAATTTTTATACAGGAGTTTTCTATGTCAATATCTCTGGCGCTCCCTTATTTACAGAGTTATTGCCCTTAGTCACGTCGTGTTCTTTCCCGTCCCGATTCAATATAAACACTTAGCAATCTCATTTTTGACAGATTTTGATCAAACTTTATACAAAGGTCAAGTATGAGTATAATTCGGACATCGTTGCGTATCAGGAATCCAAGGTCAAGGCCAAAGTCATACTTGCTATATATTGGGGCATTTATGTCTTTCAGACATTTTCTAGTTGTCTTTTTAATTTAAACATCTCAAACAGGAACAAGTTTGCGCAAGTATAAATGTGTTGTTTATTGCGAGAGGATTTGTATCACTTGTGTTACCTTGTTAATTTGTTGTTGTTTCGCTCTGTTGCAGTCGACAAACATCGACATCGGAGAAAATCCATGCCAGCAGGTTCGTCTTTCTGAACCGGAACCAGAGATATCAATTCAGATTTACTAATCGTCTTATACTGTACTATATCTATAAACGATGCACTTAGAGTAACAATTATATTTTCATATGACAGTTTAAAAGATCTCTTTCCATATCCTTCACCTTTGAAAATGAAAGATTTTTTTTCACTCATTCAAAACAACAGAATAAGGTCAGAAACCATAAAAAGGCGTCCTGCTTTCTGCTTCGCAGTTTTGGAATATTCACTGTTATCATATTGTGACGTCGTGCACTTAAAATGGATTGTTAGAAATTTCTTAGACCACTTTTCTTATCCATGACAGTTCTGTCATATATGCTAGGGAATGAAAGTTCTGTGTATTTCCTTAATAGGTTATAACTCAGTTTAAAAAAAGGTTTCATTGCTTACAAGACTTTCCAAAATAAAAGCAGTCTATATGTGGTAAATGGTATATGCAAGTTATGTAAAAAATATCAGCATACCCTTTAAATACAGTAAATGAATATTTATATAACATTGCAATATGTATGTTTACCAATGTAAAATATGAAAAGGTCGGACTTCAGTGTAGCACACACTAAGCACCAACTAAGGGGGAGTGGTCTTCTGAACATTTCTTTTTCAGTTTTTGAGAAATTATTTATTATTTGTTTTGCAGACACTGTTTATGCAAGTAAAGAAGGACGACATCATGGCGATATACGGAAGAAGAAACACCATTCAGGTAATTATTTTATATGTTCCAATTTTGCACCAATTTGGTTTTTAACCAAATTGTGTTTTTTGTTATAATTCCGTCTTTTCGTATTGCAGAGTTAGCTGCTCTTGTGAGCAAGTATTGATTATTACGTCATTTGTTTGTGAGAGTAACGACATAATGTTTTGAGAAAAAGACGATTTTTTTCTCACACAAACAAATTACGTAACAATCAATACCTGCTCACAAGAGCAGATAACTCTGCAATACGAACAGACGGAATATGCATATGAATTCTATCGAAAACCAATAATAAAATGTACAAATGTGCAAAATGAGTTACAGTTTGCGTTTTGTGCTAAGCCAGTGGAAATTCAGTTAAAGCAAAGCCGCCTCAATGGATTGGGTGATATTGAGGCCAGGCCAAGGTGTGACGAATGTATATATTACATATACACATTCCATTGGAAACCATTATTATAGTTTAAGGGGAAATCATAACTTACAGAAATCTGAAAATGAGTAAATTTCTTAAGCAAGATTAGTCTATTATTTCAAGAATGTCCTAAACGTTGTTGAAACTGGGCCAAGTTTATAAAGTAAGCATATCAGTTGTCTGTCATTATACACGTGTGTTTATATTCTTTGTTGCTTTTTTTCTGTTTAGTGCCAATGATTGTTGTAACGAACTGTGCATGCAGTCCCGAGGCGGATGTTGTTCTCTCAATGGATGATCAAAACAGCCATCATTTCGAGCCCCTTGTGACTAAAGAGATACCTGAGAAAAAACATGAACATTTGGACAAACGTCTCGGTCAGCATGACCAAGATAGACATGATGTCAAAGCAAGCTACCATCATCTGGACGGGTTACAACACGTAGATAGCAAGAAAAGTGTAGATTCAGTTGCCAGAGGGAGCCATCAGCACATGGATCAAAATAAACATGACACCAGAGGGAGCCATCATCATCTAGATCGGAAAAGTGGCGTTTCACCACCTAGAGGGAGCCACCAGTACACGGATCACCATAATCACGATACAGAGGAACTGACGTCACTTTACGATATGGCCATACAGACGGTGGCTTCTGCTAATGAATTCGCCTTCACTCAAGTTCAGGATGTCCATAAGCGTGCCATGCCAAACTGGAAGGTAAGATGACATCAAAGTGGTGTAGAAGATCATGCCATTGTGTCACCGCGCCGGAGGAGCGAAAGCAAGTCTAAGGTGTTGCTTTTACGACGTCGGCGACGGCGTCAAACATTGCGTTTAGCTCAACGTTAAGTTTTCTTTATATACTTCTTCATCAGTTAATAATGGCATTGTAATGGTGAAAGTGTGCATTGAGGTTCTTAAGGTGTTTACCTTTCATACTGTGAAGTCAAAGTGGGGAATCTATTTTTCATTTTTTTGGATTTCTTTACATATTTTTGGTCAAAAACATAGAGTTTTTACTGTTTTTGAGAGTTGGACGTAACTTCTTCAATAATTGTTAGATTTACTTCAAATTTCATACACACCTTCTGTATACACAGTACCTAAACATATAATACGGATTTTTCGCTCAGTTGACCACAACAATATTTTTGGCATAAAACATAGAATTCTGGGTGATTTTGAGAATTGAACATATCTTCTTTAATAATTGTTAGATTTACTTCAAATTTCATACACACCTTCTGTATACACAGTACCTAAACATATAATACGGATTTTTCGCTCAGTTGACCACAACAATATTTTTGGCATAAAACATAGAATTCTGGGTGATTTTGAGAATTGAACATATCTTCTTTAATAATTGTCAGATTTACTTCAAATTTTATACAGACCTTCAGTATACATAGTACATCAACATATAATACAGTTTTTTGCCGAGATGACCACAACACATTTTTGGGCAGAAGACATCCAATTTTTGATGATTATGAGAATTGGACAAAACTTCTTTAATAATTGTTAGATTTACTTCAAATTGCATACATACTTCGTACAATTGAAAATGTACTTTCATATTTTTCAGGACGAAACTAAGTATCCGGATTTAAAACATATGGACTTATCATCTCTACAGGAACTTGAGGCACTGTTAAAGGACGCCCGGCAGTATAATACAAGGTAGGTAGGGACAAGATTCGTCGGTTAACTGAAATGGTACGTAATCACTTGAAATGTAAAATGGCATCGATTAAACTACGACCGAATAGTAATTATTTACTGCGTGTTTTTAATTGTCACCATCTCCGTCGAGGGACAAACATCAAATGGAAACCCCTGGAAATTTTCAACAGTGTGATGATAATGGCTGCACAGTTTCCGATTTGAAAACGTCCACATGTTATAGTTCTTGCTGTTATGTTTTCATAAAAACAACATTTTCAGTTGTTTGGTTTATTTTTTAAATGTTCACAGGAATTTTTTAATATTTACAAATATTATACAAAATATTTGCATGGATTGTCAGTACATGACAAGGCATCACAATATTATAAATGACAACTGAAATCGAGTGAAACAGGCTTTCAGAAAACCCTTTTGATAAAACCCTATTAAGTACAAAAATTCAGAGTGTACTATATAGATAAGCCTCCATAAATGAAAATTCCGATGATGAATTCATAAGTAAATCACTTGAAACAACATAGCGACAGAAATGTTTCACAAATTATATAGCACGATTTGGTTTACATGTTACCGATGTTAGGAGTAAAAATGATATGTTGTAATCAAATCGTGTGAATAAAACGCATTAAATTGTTTCATATACACCTTTCTACTTATCTTATTTATCTACAACTTATGCTTTAGACACGGATGTTTAATATTCATAACTAATAGTCCTAAATAGACATAATGACCATTAAGTACAGTTAAACCATTAGTCCTTTTTTTAAGGGGGGGGGGGGGCAGGCCGCAGCAATTTGCCAAAATATAAAATGACATTTTTTAATGACGGTTTCCAGGAAGCAAAAGGAGTCGGACTATGGTCTACACACGGCGGAGAACCGTCAGCAGCGACGCAGGCTCCAATTCCTAGAGGAAATTCTCCAGGCGTTAAGTGACAACCATGGCGCCAAGTTTGATCCTATGGAGATGCTACAGTGTGGCTACCTCAGATTGTCAAAGTCCAACATCGAACGACTCGAAAACATGGTCCGCGAGTCTGGTATTGATCCTGGTATTCATGCACACAGTGACGTTATAAATCAGGACATCTGGGACGAGCTGCGGGAACTTCGTCAGAAAGAGGCCTTGGAGAAGGAACAACATCAGAAAGAGGCCTTGGAGAAGGAACAACATCAGAAAGAAATGGCCGGAAGAAGGAGTAGACACAGTGCTAGGAGAGCTAGTTTGATATGAAACAGGCACCGTGAAGAGAAATAACACTGGTCGTAATATCCGTAATTCTGAGGTGTTGCAATGAAATCACAAAACAGTCACTGGATTTAGATAGCAATGATCAAGTGAATGATGTCATCATTCCTGTTATTTGAGCCACGAATTAACTTTTGTTTCCTTCAATTACTGATTCTGATCAAAATGTCGCAAATGCTTTATAATATAAAAAAAAATATAATAAAAATGAAGAAAAAAATTCACATTGTTCGCCCTCTTTAACGTGTATTTGTACATTACAATTAGCCCTAATGTTTTATCTGGTAATAAAAAAAAAACACGCTCGATAAACTCGAAAGCATGAAATGAAAACATTCAAGAAAGGAAACAAAGCAGGCGTTGTGCTGATAAATCACGAAACATTTTTCGCAGTATCATGCATCTTAAGGCTGTAGTTCATGAACATATCATTTAAATATCATCAGAGTTGGTTATATATCTTGCTTAGCTAGCTATTCTGCACTTATATGGTCATAAGATGACGTCACAATAAGATATCATGAAATTTTTCGACGATGCGTATATAAAGAACTATTTTTTAAAGAGTTGCTTTCATTCATTGCCTAATCTTCAAGTAATTTTTTGATACGTTACTCAACCAATCAGGTGATTATACTTTCTAACGATTGGGAGGAAGTTAAAACATCGTAGTCGACATTTTAAGTTTGTCCACCCACCAGAGTTGGCATCGACTTGAGTGTCTCTGAAAACAGATAACACAGCTTTTCAAATAAGTCAACACAATGTATCGATCCAAAACATTCTGCCACTTAGAAAACGGAACGGAGATTTGTTTTTTAGAATAGACGATAACCAAACTAAGGTATTTATATTTATCGGCAAGATTAACATAAAATACGACGTTAAATATAATGACCAGTTGTAACTTAACATTATGCAGATTAACGTTAATATATCGCGACTTTTGCCTTTTGCTATAGTTTTACACATTGAAGACTTCAGAAATATATTTCTGTTCTTTCCCCCTTTCGTATCACAGATAAGTCCTATACGACCATATGGTGTAGAAAATGTTATCTTTGTGTATCTATCTGCATCTGTTTGTAAACGTGTTCCTTTTCCCGGCTGGAAGCATGTAGTTAAGATGATTAAGCTTATATTTACATGAGTAGATAAATTGTCGCAGAGATAAGACTCGTACAAACCGAGTAAGGTTTAAGGTCACGGGAAAGGTGGGGAGCTAAGCGTTGTCAATGTTTGTATGGCTGTTGACGTGCAAAATAACAACCAACTACAGAACGGTCCAGAGCAAGTGTTGATCTTGAAAAGTGTTTATGAAAGTGTAACCAGCGATTATGGAATTTTACGCAAGCAACATAGCAACATGATGAGCTGGAACATGTTGCATTTACTGCGACAACAGACATGAACCAGGATCTCTACACATCGGGAAACATTATTGTATTTAATCGAGTGGAGACTAATGTAGGGAACTATTACAATATAAACTCCTGTGTTGTTACATGTGTGAAAGCGGTACATACGTGTTCATGTGGGCTTTAGTGATAGGGCAGAGGTCTTATGTTTATTCTGCAATAGAAGTCAAAGGCTACCCCCGAATGTATCTGGTGGTTTCGCGCACGACTACAAACAATAGCTCTGGAGCACAAACCATTGTTCTTCGCCTTGCTGTAGATGATCGAGTGCATATTCGGGACAAGTACCATGATGCAGGCTCTTATTTGTTGCAGTATTCGTCATTTACAGGTTTTAAGCTGTAGTTAGTGAATGTTCATCGGTAATAAAAATAAGTCAGGTGACTTAATTCAAGTCTTACTCTTCATTTGGTTATTTTAACATCTGATGAATTGGGCATTTCTAAAGATTGAAAGGAGAAAATTGTTAGTTGGACAAAACTGTGGAAATTACTCTGCTGTTTGCTATACAGCATATGGAATTATAGCAAAGGCAACATTAATTTATGCTTCATTCATAATTATTAAGATTTGAATGAAAGACTGGAAAACCTTCACACACATTTAAATTTCCATTTTTCATTGGCGATAGTTACAAAGAAAGCAATACTTAACCCTCATGTCTTATGAAATTAAAATAAATATGCATTGATACACATAAAATTGCTAAACTAAACAAGTTCTAAGTAACACCATATATACTTGAGCATGAGAAGGAATTATTTCTGGAATTAACTTAAGAAAAGTTACAGGCAGGCATGTTTCGATTTGAACAATTGTATATAATGAAACTGGGCTATCAAATCCGCACCAATCCTTTATTTTTGTTCTAAAATTAAGTACTGTAAACCAGCTTTCATTCGCGGCTACTAATTTTCGCGATTTCCTTCTCACAACAAGTTCGCGGCGATTAACTTTCGCGGAAAAGACTATACTTTTACTTTCACTTTACAATTGAAGTCATTTAGATCTTAATTCGCGGCGAATAACTTTCGCGAATTTAATGATCGCGAAATTCGCGAAAGTAAATCGCACGCGAATGAAAGTTGGTTTACAGTATCACGATATAGAAATATGACAGAATGACATTCAAACTCATGGATCTGTGCATAAACACTTAGTAAATATTTATACATGTAACTGCCCAAACACAAGTTATATATAAAGGGAATATTCCGCTCCAATTGTTTTATGACTTGAAATGATAATTAAACACAATATAACAAGTTTACGCTATGTCCGCATGATTCACAATGCCTTCGTTGAGAGTATTCAGCCAAATTTCTTTGATCACCGAATGGTGGATCGAAGGAACAAAATATGGATGTCATACATGAACAGGTAGCTTAGCAAAGGGACCAGACGGTCTTGAAACGAGTTTTTAGCGTGAATATTTAAACAGACGAAGAAACGTAGGATTTCTTCTCCTTAATAATCAGTATTAAGCTATATGTAGTTCTTTGGAAAGGAGTGAGGCAAACAAAAAATGAAGTATTGTGGAGAATTGTTGCCTGGAGCTTGATATAGGTACATGTATTTTCACATTGATGATATCATGTGGATGGCTATCTTTACATACTTAAATATCTAGTCTATTTATCGATATGTTTAAGGAATACTCAGGATTATTTTAGGGTTATATGGTTTATACAGAAAAAAGGAGCTTTGTACAAAATGTACGATTTTACCCCAGAAGTAATCATGGTCATCTTACATACATACAGCATTTTCAGATCATAACATATTCTTGCTTATTGGTTTCTGATAAGAAAAAACAAAACGATTTTGCAGTAACTGTGCAGTAGTTTTATCGCCAACCAACTTCAACCAATAAAAAGTTAGAATTGCAAATACCGCACCAAATATTGGAGTTTACGACATCATCAATTTTCGTCTATTTTTGTTTAAGCCTATCATTAAGGAAATAGTCATAACAAAATTATATGTTTACAAACATGGCATCTAATCATTACAGATATGTCTAAGACTTAGTGTATCGTTGTAGGTTAACTGTCGATTGAGGTGAGACATATCCATTTCTTATGTTAAAGAAGGATATCATTTATATTTAAATGTTAAAGCATTTCCTCAAACTAAAGCGACTAGAGAAATTAAAACAAATAAAATAATTACAGCACATTGATGACGTATATGCAACTTATTAGTGCGTTGAAAATGTTGAAAGTTTCGCGATGATAGCAGCATTCTTTAAGTAGCCAGTTTCATTTAAATATTGTCTACAATAGAATAATCAATCCTGTTCAAGTAAACATCAGTCCATCTGGCATTGTGTCATTTGTAGCATCAATGGGCGTTTTCTATGGAAAATCAATAGAACGATATGAAAGACAAATAGATACAAATGGGTCGACAAATTGTTTTCATTTGCTATGACTGCTATTACTTTCGATTATAACACCATAGTCTGCATGAAATGCTATGGAAGCTAAAACTGGCTATACATTTGCAACGCATCATACATAGAATGATTGGAAACAACGAGATATATTTAAAATATGACACTTTAAGAAATGAAAGTATACAGAGTTTGCAAGTAGGAAAAATGTGAAGACGCCAAACTTTGATAGTTAAAAATTTAAGGAACACGTTCTGAAACGTAGATATTGCAGACATGGTAGACACACGTCTTTGAGAAAACATAAGTCACATTTTCAATAAGCAAAAATTCACATGGGCTTTTATCCAGAAAATAAACCCAGGCCTTATAAATCGTTATCTCTTAATTTTATGTTTGCAGCATTTCCTAAAAATCCATTCGCTTTACGCCCGCCGTATTTCCATAACTTATTTGTCATTATCGACGTTGTCATATGGTATTAACTGTAAAAGGAGTCATTACATTTGCCAATGGTACTAAATAATAAACTTTAATTGTGACGACTATAGACAAAAGACTCTGTTTGTTATTATTTTGGTAAAATTATGGTTTGATAACTAAAGTGAGTGGACCCTAAGGCAAAGATAATGACTGATACAGTAGTGGAATGCAGGATGGTTCCAACCGGTGAAACTAACTTGATTAAGAGTGATCATTATTTGGGATAGCAGGTGTAACAGAGATTAAATGTGCATCATGATATTCATATATGTGATCACGGCTCTACTACGGTATGCCTATGCTCAAGGTAAGTGTTGGGTTTAATATGGAACTATTTTACTAACTCAAAAAGTGTTGAGGAATTGTATGGCAATCTTAAGAAACGTGTGTTGGGGGTTTAATACTCAGTTAAACCTCTAAACTCGATGTGTCGAACTTACGGCAAAGTCCGGCTATTTTTCGTTATATAACACTACTGATATTTTATTCATGAATCGAAGTTTTATGAGTCGAATTTCACGTTGTTTCGAAGTATAAGTAAGGCCCGTTCGTTATGAAAACAGTCGAAATAACATCTAATAAATCGAAGTGAAAAATGTACTTGTACGAGATCAATGAAATGACCTGCGGTGCTTTTAAAACCTCACGGAAATGTTTCGGTCTGCAGTGTTAAGTACTGGCGATCATGCTGACACAACCCGGTATTAATTATACTGACACTAATTTAGTTCAGTATTGTTTTCCTAAAACAGTCGTGTTGAGTATTTATGACGCAAAGTGATAATCAATATAGTGTTGATTATTCCGTAAGATACATTCACCGGAAGTACTCTTCAATCGTAAACAAAGTCTTATGTCTACTAAAATTATTTACTACAATGGTCCATTGCGCGGAATCCATGTCTAAGGTCATAGGACAATGAGCTGTATGTAAATTGGTTTATGACGTTATTAACTTAATTGTTTGATTTTTTATAAAATCGGTTGTCATCTATTAATTTTCTCGAAAACAAACGGACAATGGGTATCACTCTCACCAACATAACGCACGTGATCGACCACATCAACACATCAACACGGGGAACAGACTTCAAAAATTTAATTGACAAACGAAAAAAAAATGAACTCGATCAGATCACAATGCAATCCACACTGTGTAAATACAAAAGACTGTTATTATTTCGTTCAAGGTATATTCATACTTTTAAATTAAATGTCTTAACATGTGTTTCGTCACATAAGAATAACAATATACCTTATGTGCACGATCTCGATGTTCGATGTTCAATTTTTGTGAGTCAAAGTCCCGATGTTTCGAATTTTTCAGGATGGTCCCGCAATGTTCGAAACATAGAACCTTGACTGAATATTGTTTATTCAGCTTACACCTATAAAAACAAGCCAATAAAAAGGTTTTATTGATGAAGAAAAACGAGGATATACCATAGCTGTACTTCGTATTCAGCATTGTTAAAATAAGGGAAATGTATAAAAAGAAAAGATTTACATGGAGATTTTTTTAGAGGGTCAAGGAGATTGGGACTAAGTGTTCTAAAGGGCCAACGTCCTCTGATTCAAATCGACGACAATCAATAGATTTGGTCAATACATTTATAATTACTTAAAAAAACTCATATTGGACAAATCTGTTCTCTATCCAGTATATGGCCTAGACCGTATAAATCGTTTATAAATCATCTCTCATTCGTTACTTGGATCAAGGAATATGCTACAATTGAAATCAACAAATAAACACGTAGCAAATTAAAAAGTGTGTACTTACAATATTTAACTAGTGTAAATTAAAGGTTTTCTCATTTGTTTTATTATTATTTTTATTTTCGAAAACCGTCAGTC
>JAULCA010134404.1:17261-28144 GCA_032360845.1 Crassadoma gigantea | reverse complement strand
AAAATAACCATTTAATACGATACAATTTTTCCAGAAAAAAATGTATTGGGAACTCAAATGAACACATAACAAAGCAATGTTTACGTCATTGGGGTCAGCCTTCAACCTTTGCACAGCAATCATTTCTTCATAATTGGGTTTTACATTAGGTACGTCTGTGTTGAAAAGTCAGACATCATCATTAGTTTTTAATTGAATAGTCAGCAGATCACATGTAAAATATTTAATAATAGACTATCGTACAGACATAATATATTGACGCCTCGACCAATTATACCTGTACGGGAATCACTTGACAACCGTTGTGTCGTATCTATTATGTCGGTTAGCGTCTTCGACGGAGAGGTTCTTAAAAAATCGTATTGTAGCGAGATACCCATTTACGTCTGCTAGGACTTTCCAGCGGGAATTACCAAACTCAATAAGTCTTGGATTCCCTTCACTGGACACATAAAGGCCAGACATCTTCAGACAGCATCGGCTTGAAGACAAATCATTAAAATATTTCACTTAAAGCACAATATTATTTGAAATTGGCGTATTTTTTTAGTTAGAGGTTTCCCATTGGTACAGAAACATTAAATGTTTTATTTAAATGGTCCATTTACGTTCTGCGGTGTCAACGTATGCTTGAAAAGCTTAAACTAATTTCAGTTGCAGACATCAGTAATATATGCTCTGAGCGTTTATACCGGTGCCAGACAAATGTCACCAACTCGAGGAGACTATTTCCTCGCCGAACAGGATGTCGGAGAGTTATGTAATGCCTTTCCATAATCACGTAACACTTGTTCTTCCTCCGCAATCGACCCTCGTGGCCAGTCTTTATTTTGTACGGAAGCTAACAGAGCCGCACGCTTTATTGTTACACTACGGAAGCCCCGTCCTTTCAACATGTTGCGGATCCATCGACGGATCTGCATATAGGATAAAAAAAGTTCAATCTTTAGAAGGAATAGTGTATAACCCTGCCCGTGATATGAAACTAACTCATTGACTCACATTTTTGACAGTTGGAAACATTTGAAGCAAGTTTTGGCAACGAAACACATGTTTTCTGCTGCCAGCGAACGACATAGTTTGTGTAACGTATATGGACGTTTTGCCAATATCTCTCGATTCAATTTCTTAAGTTTTAGTCTGAAGTACATAGTCAATATTGACTTCATTTTCAATCTCTTCAAGTTGTTGTATCGTCGAAGTCCCTCCGAAAGCGTTGTTGTTTTTATGTAAATATCAGCGGTCAGTTTCCGCCCACGGCATCCATTACAAATCAAACGGATGCTGTAGAAATCTCAAACGTTAATATGTGTATTTACATCTGTAAAGTTTATCGGTAAATAATCCCGTGGCGTTACAACGTATTATGTCGGATAAAAAATCAATTCAACAATGGACAAAAGCGCCTAGTTCTCAACGAAGTCATGTTAACTCGGTCAGAAGTACCAAATGTAAGTCTGTCGTGGTCTATTTTGCATCACTTGGCAATCATCTTTGTTTACGCGGACCGTAGGTGCTAAAATGTCAACTCAGGGCAGTTGAGTAAGGTGGTGAACGATACAAAGAGCGTAAACAATATAAAACGCCTTTGTCATCCGTTTGATCCAGTCGGATATATTAAAGAGAAATATGATCGAAGCCTTGGCTACCAGAAACACTTGTTCTAAACAACTGTCTCCTTCAACGACATCAAGACGCGAGACATTTATGTGCGTCAAACATGGACCCAACGTCGTTAAACCATATTAAATGAAAAAATTATAATATTTACCAATCGAATATCTAGAATTTCACCTGCGCTAATCACATATTCAAGCATGCCGGTCGGTTCAATCTTACCCGAACGTACGTTGTTCTTTTGAAACCTTTCTTCCGCAAAGGAAACTTCGGAAGGATGTACGAACGGCGTAAACAACCCAACACACGATATACATTATTTTTTTTCAAAACTTGAATGAAAATATCGACTTTTGTGTTATTCGTCCAGATTTGTAATTTGTATTAATTAAGCGAAAGCCTGTTAGACACGCTAGTAAACAAGAAATCAATTCCTGTTTGGCATTGCATCGGTCATCGGTTCTATGTCGAAATGTGGGCGAGAATGGTAAACACAATGTATCGAACGCCCTTGATAGGTCACCTGATGTTAATGAAGACACTGGACGGGTAAACACGTCTATATGTATGGTATCGACTCGTCTTTTCTGGGTCATGTCACAAAATGAGGGTAAATTTCTCTCTATATATATTCCTGTACGACGATGAAATGGAAAAAATCGTGAATTGATCGGTACCCCCCACCGCAAACATCGATTTCTATGATACGAGAGAAACTAATTAATTGATATCAGTGATTCCTTATTCGATGCTAAGTCGTGAAGCTAAAGAAATGTCATTCACACCTAGTATGACTTAACGCCGAAGCTATATGCACTATTGCTAGTTTTCGATCGGCACAAGGCAGCTTGACCGAGTGGTTGAAAGATGACCGTTAGAGAGAAGGTGCTAAGGTAGAGTAGTAGTCAAGCATTTTTTCTCCAACAAAGGAGAGTTCCAATTCGTATAGCGTATTTTTGGAGTTACTTGTCAGTTTACTACAGCAATGAGTTTTACTCAAAATTTTCTGCCCATAAACGCGTCTTCATCGCATAGATTCGATTCTTAGGCCTCTTGATAGTCAAATAGGAAGCTTTATCCCTGGTCCACTGGAAATATTATTTCTTCTTAAAGCTTTTTGGCCTTGATTTTTCATATTTTTATATTTTACGGTCAATTAAAGTAATAATACGTGTAGTGAGCGTCTCTCCCGGTACTCAGATGATAAGACAGGCCAAGTGACACCCATCTATATCAACCTAGTAAATGTGCATTAATTTGAACTTGGTACGAAGTCACGTGAGGTGTGACGTCACAGTGATAAAAGGGATCCAAACGGGTGATTATTCCTCACACTGCACATGCAATTAGAGAAATTTTCTGTTCTGTGTTGCTCAGATTTATTTGCTATAAATCTCTTGGCTTGATGCCAATTCGTGCATTGATCTCAAAGTAAATTTAAAATTCAACGTAAAAAGGCCAAAAGTGTAACTCTACTTACGCCATGCTTAATGACCATATATAACAATGTGATGAATATAAACTTTATATAGTAATGTCATATATATATATATATATAAACTGTATAAAACAATGTCATGAATATAAACTCTACATAACAGTGTCATGTATATAAACTGTATATACCACTGTCGTGTATATAAACTCTTTATAACAATACCATGTATATAATCTCTATAAAAACATGTCATGTAAAAAAAACTCTTTATAACAGTGATATGTGTATAGAAACTCACTATAGCAATAAAACGGTGTCATGTATATAAATAAATACCTGTCATGAACGGCTATTGCTAGGGCGTTCTGGGACTCTCTAGAATCTTTTTCTCCCTTATCACTTAGCCTTGAAATACTTCCCTGCAGACCATGTTAAACGTTTTATTCTGAACATTATAATCCGGTCAACCTCATCAGTTACATCGTAGGTGTGTAAATAGTACTGTTGGGATTTCAACCCACAACCACGCGCTTAATAGATTCGAACGTTTATAAGGTCATATTATCATTCTGTCATAATTTTGCTTCTTTATGACAACAATATATTCATTTTTCACGTGATCAGAACCAGTATCATTAGCAGTAAAGACTTACAAATATGTCTCTGTCATTTTTCGTCGTAATTTGTTTGCTATGATTAATAACCGAGGAAGGCTGGAAGAATACGATTTATGCGTGACGATAACCGTTTATACTACTATCTCGATGTTAAACTTTCATTTAGGACGGATCAAACGACTTACTGTATCTTTGTCTTTGGAGGGGCAATCATCCCGACAATATTCGGTGAATATTGCTAATGACGGTATATATTTCATGATTTAACAGACAAGAGATTCAAAGTGGGGGACTGCATGTTAGGGAGATATAAACCCAAGTCGCAGTCAGAAGCGTCTTAAGCAGTTCCACTAATTAACGTATAATCAACCCTAATATTCAGGTTTCATGCATCCATATATGGACATACATTGTATGGTAATTATCTCTTTTGTATCGATCTGTAGCGCTCTACTCGGAATGCCTCGGAACTCGGAAGGACAAGATTCAGTAGAATAGCGCGATGTACTCCAGAACAATCGAAACATCTCAGACGACATTTTGCTTAAGGTTCATGTCTATCATAGAACCATCCTGCTACATCAGATAGAATATCGTGTTGAAACTAAAGATCTTATGCAAAACACAAGAATGATGATGATGATGATGATGTGATGATGATGGTGATGATGATTATGATAAGTTTTCTTCGGGCTCCAAATGCTGACTACCGTGTTGTAAAATTACAATCCCTAAAATGATTAATTAGCAAACGCAGAATTACAAGAACATTTATATTACAATTCTTCATTGCATGCGGTAATGTTAAAGTGACGTGCTTTTTAAAGAATGCATTGTCGATGTTTTGACAACAGGAAATATATGTAACAACCATTACAGCGACATTTATGTCACAATTCCAACCACTCAAGGATATTAGTGCCATTTAGAGATATAGTGGATGAACGGATAATAGAAGTCATTTTATTGCTTTCTAAATTATTGATGATGTCAAATTTACGACGGCATCATAAACCTAGGTATTACAATAGGTCACCAAGTACAGGCGGTAAACTTGAAAGAATCAAAACCTACCTTTTAAAAGGAGGATACGTTAGCACCTGTTCTACAAACTATAACAATAATTGGGCTTTTTTTTCAAATGGCATCCATGTAACTAAATTGCTGTTATACTATTAACCGCAAACAGGTGACTCCCGACCATATCGACAGGGAGCCAATCAATTTCGATGTTTGCTCCTTTTTCAAATATACAGGTGATAAAACCGCTCGTGTCTAAAGCAGACGACAGCTGGTTAACTGAAACGAGTGAATACCGATACAGATTTTAACACAAACGAAGGAAATATGGGTCAAATTTTAACAATGAACGTAGCAGGGCTGAAATTCCGACACACACGCGCGCGGGTACCATTTACACGCGAGTGTAGTAGGGATATTGCCGCAGGTGGTCCTAATCGTCCATTAAAGTACATCTCTTTTTCTAGTTTAAGTATTCGATTAATGATTATGATTAGTGAAGAAGACGGTATGAAATAGAGATAAAAGCATCATTCTGTACCATTAAGGGCTTGCTTCAGTACTTCAGAGTATGCGCGCATAGATGACTACATTATGTATGAGGGAATAAAAAATTGACGATTGTACTTCATTACCGCAGTTTACGTCTACTTCTTTCGTCCTCACTCAGATCATAACTTGAACACATAAGTCCATTACACATGACATGACCCCATCAGCCCATGTCGTATGACCTGTACCCCTAATTGTCCTTGATAAGAGACAAGAGAAAATCCTTCACACTCCTACGGGACGAAACTTCTAAACTTTGTTAACAAATATTCGACAAGAACACGAAAGCGATGAACTGCCGGAGGTGTCCAGAAGAGGAAACCGAAGATGAAAAACAAAATCACATACCAACAAGTTAATATCACATGATCTATACCCAAAAGTACCCTATTTTACATCGCTTGAGTTCTAATTCTAAGTCTATGCCATACACCAGGTACACAGGAGCTTATTGTGAAATTCGCTTTAACGAAAATGATTTCGGCCGTTTTTTTTGTTTTTGTTTTTTTTTATTTCTGTTTGTGTTCCAATTCCATTTTTGTAGGGTTCGATTTTATGAACAGAGTTTCAAAGAATTCTTAAAATGTCTTCATTATTAGACCTGCCTTTTCTAGCCAAGTAAACAGGAATGCAAATTGAATCTTCCCAGGTGATGATCATTCCAAATTTTGTCTCACTAATTTATTTATTTACTTCTCAGTAACCACAATTCAATAGCAAATATCGTAGTTGTTTGGGTCTAAAGAACATTAAGGTACATTGTACAAGCGATATTCGAGCTAAACGTCACAGACAGGAGTTGCCATTAAATCAAACCAAAAAAGATATATAAAGGTATCTTTCAATTGCCAGAGATCGCTTTAGCTAGAGTTCGACGGTTATTATTTGTTATTTGATGGATATCTGTTGCTACTGTTGTCGAAAATTTGAAATGTTCTTTGATAGGGAACTAAATGGTTTTGTGGATAGCTATTGTTCACTCGGCAAGGGTCATCAGCAGTCCGCTATTCTCCACATGTTGTCAGCTGTTTTATGTTTGCTTATCATTAATTTTGACGTTGTTTTGCCCCATTAAAATATGGTACGTTTTAGTTAAAGTTTTTGATGGTGGCAGGAGCAAGCGTTTTATTTTAACAATGTTCGTCAGACTTGTTCAATGAACAACTATTAATTACATTTAGAGCTCTGAGAAAGACCAGCGCTTTCTCTTTTGTCCAAATGTCATTCTGAATAGAAAATATATGCATATTCAAAATAAGCAATATTAACCATCCATAAATATGCATTTGGATGCAGAGCCATTCTTCGGTTTCGATATAGTGACATGAATTATATGCTATAAATTTTGTTGGCACCATGACCAGCACCTCTCTATTCATACAAAGGTGGTCAGCTGGTACTGATTAAATAATAATGACCAACCATTAATTTAGAATTGGAAACTAAGGACGAAGAATTAATTGATATGATCCCGTACATCATGTTCACCTGTAGATCTATTGTCCACGAACCGCGTGCTCTTATTACTAACACGTGGCGGCCTGACCGAAAGGTAGTTAGCTAGATTCTGTACTTGTACTAAAGCCGGTAGCTAAGGATTAGCATTTCTCACCTGAGTGCCCCCACCGCCCAGGACATTTCTTAGGGAGGGGGAGGAGTCGGGGGGACGCTAACAGATGCTGCGTAAGGTGACTGCTCTCACAGTGGTCAATAACCTTAACTTGTCTGGGTCACGTCTGCAGTCAGGCAAATATAAATTATGGTTTTTCTTATTCATGTGCACTAAGGGTTTTATCAAAAGCGGAGTCAGTCGGTGATGGCGAGTTGGAACATGATCACAAGGGGACGCGATAGTTACAAACGCCGTCCCCTGACGGGCCAAGCGTACCGAAGGAATTTCGTTCTGACACGTATAAAAATTAATATTAATATGAGTATTTATTTGATAGTCATGGTCCTTAACTAAATATCGTTTTCACGGTCAAAAGGTATAACACATATACACAGACGAGCCGAGTTAAATCCTTACATCACTTACAACATTCACTATACAGCCGATATTTTAGGGAACAGTTGACCTTTTTGGTACACAAATATCCCTGTAATTTAGCAGACACGTTTGTTAGGGTCAAAGGGTCAGTCGGAGGCAAATCCAGGATTTTTGAAACTTTGGATGACAGGGGGTTCGGGTTTACTCGCGTTCTTCTGGTATCAAAATGTTTCTCAGTTGAGAAAAGGGTTTATCTCTTTTTATAAGATATGGTCTTTCACATTCGGAATATGTCATGAAAAAACCAAGCCTCAAGAGACGAAATCTGAAATCAAGAACGCACCCCCGTGATATCTAAGGCGAATATTGCCTCACTTTTTTATCTAAGCTGCACAAGGTGCCTCATACATACATGTTTTTATGTTTTCATTTTTAGTAGTCTACATAATTGCAACTCAGTAAGACAAATATTTCACTTTTTAGCAACATGAAGGCAAATACCAATACCTGCACCATACATTGGAGTTAACTTGGCTTTAGAAAACTATCCCAACTCAATTTTAACGACTGTTTAATGTATACAATTTTGAAACTAATTTCATATTAGTTTTTGCATGTTGCTAATAACAGATTATTTTCTGCCTGTTGCTAATTTCAGATTATTTTCTGTCTATTGCTAATTTTAGATTATTTTCGGCCTGTTGCTAATTTCAGATTATTTTCTGTATGTTGCTAATTTCAGATTATTTTCGGCCTGTTGCTAATTTCAAATTATTTTCGACCTGTTCCTAATTTCAAATTATTTTCTTCCTGTTGCTAATTTTAGATTATTTTCTGTCTGTTGCTATTTTCAGACTATTTTCGGCTTGTTGCTAATTTCAGATTATTTTCGGCCTGTTGCTAATTTCAGATTATTTTCTGTATGTTGCTAATTTCAGATTATTTTCGGCCTGTTGCTAATTTCAGACTATTTTCGGCCTGTTGCTAATTTCAGATTATTTTCTTCCTGTTGCTAATTAAATGATGCGCTGAACTGACACAGTACCACATGCTGACAGGCTTTCATTGTTCCCTTTATAACAATGTGACACACATGGCCGTTTCCATCTTGCCATGTATCTAGGTTTAAAAGCGTACATGTTTATTATTGCTATATTGTGTATAATTGTCAAATATATTTAGATATATTAACATTTTATATCGTTTTAACTGTGAGCTGAAACATGTTCTCCTTTGATATTTTAGCAGTTATCGCTTCGGTGACCCCTAGCGACCAATTTGCTGATAACTGTACATGATATGTTGGTTGTTTAGCTGATTTGTGAATTTGCTTTTAATTTGCTTTTGTTAATGTGGGTATACCCGTTTGGAAAACTGTCTAGCCTGTTACCGGATCAGATGATACATAAATAAGATAAAAGCATGCGACATCAATTACTTGGTATAATTAACTATGACACAGAGGGCAACTGAAATCGATAACAGCATCGTTACCATAGTCTAGATCATGCTTTTCCGATGAAATGAAGAACCTTAAATTAAACAAAAATCTTACAATGTTATTAGACATCAAATTAATTTTATAGCAAATATGCTAACATGAGTCGAAAAGTCGTAGGAAATAAAATAAAACGTATTTCATATCTGCTTTATAAGTCATACATTTCGTTTGAAAACAATATAAGTACTGGATAAATGACATGTTTCTGTAGAGAAGTAAGCTTTATTTGTAAATATTATCTCGGTTTTAACTTGACCGCTACTAACAAGGACCACCAACGATGCCAGTTGTAGACATATTAAAAGCTCTGCAAACGGATGTCCATTTTGACAATATGTAGCCCTCATTTGATACATTTTTATTGGTATATCTGTACCTGAACGATTATGACAGAAACACCTGCTGATCCAGAAAGGGGAGGAGCGACCCCTGACAAATTTCGCGGGGTGAACTCGAGGACAGTTTTAAACACATTCCCTTACATTGAACAAAGTCGGACTCCAGGTCTTTGTTTACAAACAACGCGGCCACGTGGTGTGGCGACGCGGAAAATCTAACACACGTCATCCGCGTGCTTTGTTTTGCCGCCAAATGTCAAAATGCTATTTTTAGACGTTTCACCTGCTTAACACTTTGACAGCAGATGTTAAGTGTGATAGAAACTGTGAAAAATATGAGCTCCGAGTTTAAGCAAACAGAATAACACTAGATATTATGTGAAACTTATTGATTTCAGTAACCTTTTACCTTGCGTCAATGGATACGAAATAGACATAATTGGTGCGTTGAAAATAACAGGGGCTTAGCTGTGAAGCTAATCGTAAGGTGTGAAATCATGTCCAAAGCTTCGCAACAACCATTTTATGACAACGATTTGCGATCGAAAATAATGAAGTCAAGAATTAATTTTAGTTGTTCTAATCTCGTGAAAATGTTGTGAAGTATTTCACTTGAGTTATCACTTGAAAAATGATTTTATTTACACAGGAAATGTTCAGATGTGTATGTAACTACGTACTGAAAATTGTTAACATTATTTTGCGTAAATGTTTGTACAATATTTCTTTTTATTTCGCTTCGATGTGATCACAATAACATTTTACATACTTCAACATGTTATTGGTCTTTTTGTAGTGTAATTTACTCACAAATGTTATGTTACATAAAGTTAGACTCGTTACAGCATTTTATAACGTGTTTTCATAGCTTTATCATTCACAATGGATCGGCGAACCTGCTGTCTGTCATTTGAATGTCAATATTTATATAGCATTTAATACCACCGAAGCACGTGTTCGCGCTTTTCCGTGAATGTTTGGTTAAAATGATATATCAAACATGTGAAATTTATTGTGTTCATGTTGGTTTTTTTGACATTGTGTCGTTTTGTTATTGTATTCTACAAAACGAAAAACATCAATCACAATTCAAAATACCTCATTCTACTCAAAGAATGATTGCCCGAACTGCATGTGCACTTCACCATGGTCGTTGCATAATTTTGCATTATAAATTTTACTATTGAGTCATCGTTATGTTCCCCTTACTATGCATTTAAATGAAATACATTTCATCATTTTTTAATTTTTCATCATTAACAAAATTAAACATAGTTTAGATAATTAAGAGTTTAATGGTTTCTGTACACAGTATGTATACTAACAAGTCTGGGATGTAAAGTCAGCGCCATTTTCTCTATATCTTTGCCAACAATGGCGTACGGGTGATAAGGTTATCGTACGCTCGTGGGAACCAGCAGCAATTTCTCACTCAACTTTCATTGCATGGGAAACTGTGATAACCTTTCAATTTTGAATTTTCAAATTGACTTCTGTTTTTTTTTCTTTATCAAAACGCAATGTAATGGCATTCCCTACCGTATTTCATATGTTTTTTAATTGTGTATTGAAACATGTGATACGAATTGTCTTAGTTCGGCTCTAATAACGGAAGTTAGCGTTAATGTAACAAGAAAGGTGATATCGGAACATTTAATGAAATGAGACTACAATTTCTTCTAGTTTTTATAATATTTTATTCGCGAAAAGAAGAAAATGTCATACTCGATAATGAAATATCATAGTTGTTTCCCGTTTAACTTGCATACTCAAATTCCAGAATTTACACATATTATTACAAACAACCAAT
>JAULCA010134404.1:5600-17161 GCA_032360845.1 Crassadoma gigantea | reverse complement strand
CTGTTTGTGAGACTGTGGATCGCTGTATGTCAGACTGTGGATCGCTGTTTGTGAGACTGTGGATCGCTGTTTGTCAGACTGTGAATCGCTGTTTGTCAGACTGTGGATCGCTGTATGTCGGACTGTGGATCGCTGTTTTCCAGACTGTCTTTTCACCACGTTACTGATTCCAGTAAAGGAACATTGCGTGTTCAATAAATATTATAGAACACAAGGTTTTAATTGGTGTCTGATGTTCATCCGCGATAAAGTGCCCGCGATGCAAGTTATAAAATTTAAGGACATTGCCAATTATTTAAATCAGAAAATACCAGAAATGCGGAAGCATTTCATAATAAATTGCACAGAGAGAAGTGTAAACAGCATTAATCAACGTATTTTATCGTTTTAAAATTTGAACAGGAAAATTTACTTAAATCGTTTTTGCTCTATAAAACGGAAATTAACTTATCGTGTTAGATAAACATATAAGAAACAACGGTCACTCGTGCGGAACATCAATGAATTGAAAATCGGTTCAAACAAAAGTTTAACAGATCATTTATCAAATTCATAGGAATGCATAATTAATATGAACTGGGATGCTCTGCATTAACTTAATCTACAATTAGTAAATGTTTAAATTGTTCCTTTTGAAAAAGTAGAACTATCATATTTGTTGTATGCCAATATATCCACATGATAAAAGTTCGTCGGCTCCATAACTACACGTACCAAACATTGCTAGTCCGTATGAACAGAAAGGGTGTACGACCGTACAGATAACGATAGTATCAGTAGGGGCTACTTAGCCGTGTACAATGTCCTGGGTTCTTCAGGTTTAATGACAAACATTTATAACACTTTGATCAATTGACTCAATCGGTCATCGATCAGATATCGGTCACTAGCAGTACTTTACAGGAGGTCGAGTGTGAAATTTGAGTTAGTTAATTCCATTTTTTGTTAAAGTCACATAATGAACTGAAGCTGTATGAATTATCTTAAATTCAAGTATTCTCTGCCTTGTCATGTTCTAAGAAGGTAAAATGGGTTTTTAATTTTGAAACCGAATCCAAAATATGATCTCCATTTTTAAAGACCAATGTCCTGGAGAATGCTGTCATGTCCTATATATCAAAAAGTAAGTGTAAAGATATATTTAAAGAACGATATTAAGAAATGTGACACACCTGCGATATTCCCTTTGTCATGATATAGATGAATATGTCAAGGTAATTTTTAAGTGAAAGCAACATTGAATTGGTGATACGTTACTTTACAAGTGAATCAAGTATTTTTGACTGATCGTCTTTGAAAGCAACCTTTTATTGGAATTTAACTTAAGAAAAGTTACATTTTATGTATCGTTTCAAGTCACGCCTCATGAAATGTGTTAAAACCTGACACAAACATGTCCTGAGAAAATGCATACGATACTGTAGGAGCATTGTTGTACTGGCGACAAACTGACTATACTCGTCAAAAGTTAGAATGACTAATATCTTCATCATATCACGAACAATAAAATCGATGTGTTTCAATTAACGCTTAAACCTTAATCAGTGTTAGGTTTTACTGAGATAGATTCGGGATGGATAGTCTGTCCTAAACGTCGTTGACACTTTGGAACTATTCGATAACAGCCACTTAGGGACCGTTCGATTACCAAACTCAGGTCATTGACTCTGTCCCCATTATTGACTCCCAATAATCCTCATACCAGTTCCTTCTTAAAACTAATCATCTCCTCATCGTTCAGACTATTATCGGATGTCAGATTTACTTTGTTTTCGCGTCTAAACCCCATTCAGGTAGACAAAGGTTCAATCACCTGTAATATTCCACTTATTTCCATTAAAAATGGTGTGCAATTTTCTAAAATGAAAAATAATGCCGGGACAATGCGCTCTGGTTATACCCCAAGTATTGATACCTAGTCTTTACCAGAGCGCCCTCTTCTGTTTAGCTGCTCTGGTTCAGGGTCACTGATTCTACGTTCGATCACCCTGCTGGTGTATAGCCTCCATTGAAACCGTAACTCGCCCTCCCCTCCTTCTCAAATTTGTTTTATTTTGAAATATGACACGTATTGACATGACACGATTGAAGACAAAGGTTTTTTTTGTGATAACTACAGAATGCTTCGTCCCCTATAGCGGTTATATTTACAATACACTTCCGCGTCCCTTCAACTCAACGCATGACATACATATACTATTAATGGCGGTGCCTGCAGACAAAGAGGTTATTTGTTCTCAGCATGGTCTCATTGCCTCACTTCTACCCATTGTTTACCTTTGGGAACTATTCGCGCATGGCCTAATGACCTTTGTGGTGGTCAAGTTTTTAAAATGCTGTGAAATAATACAGTGACGCGTGTTTCTATCATGAATGGACAATACAAATAGAGGCGCATTCGAATCGGTATGCTGTTCTCTCCCGCCCTATTAATTTAAACCATTGCTTTACGATGGCGTTTTGTTATTAAACGATTTTCTTGGAAAAGGTCAATATTGGAAATTGTTCGCACAATTGTTTGATAAAAGGATGGTTAATTCCTCATTGATAATGGCGATAATGTTTTTCACTCTGTCATAAAAGGTCAACAATTCCCATATGTAGTCGGTTGGTTGGAATGACACTAAAATCCTTTTAAATGATTGTTAATGATTGTTATTATACATGACATCCACATATGTTGGCTTTCTAGAATATCAAATTTTGTAAGTGAAATATTCTATTTTAATTGATCTTTGCGATATCTCAACGTGTGATATTTTATTGTTTTTATTCTTGCATGATATTTTATACGATATTGCAGAGAAAAAAAAGAGATTAAAGAGGGTATGATCATATTCTGAATGTAATAACAGCGTATTTGCATGTCGATTTCAGATATTGCATACTATTCAACATGCTCAGAAAATATTGAGGTCATTGAACCCGAAACTGGACAAAAAACGCAAACCAATCAATTGTGTTCATTTTTTTTTGTCTGAATGTCATGTTATTGATTATTTGGCGTTTTCTCCAACAGACAAAAGACTCCCCCTCTCTCTGCTAGTGATCCGCCGGTCGTGGTATTTAGGTTAGTGTTACGATGCCCGTACATGTTTGCTTCTCACGAGAGAATCGTCCCGGACCGTAAAATTCAATAATAAAAACGCGCGATAACAGAGCCAGTTGTTGGTCTTAGTAGTACACAGTGTACACGTGTAAGATTTCCCGCCAGTTTCTATAAGGATTCAGCTTCAGCAGCACTGCTGTGATCGCTTCAACAACATCTGGATTTGATGATGATCGGTTATCCACTAGAAAAAAAATATACATACGTTTCTAAATGTACAAACACGGTCCCTTTGATGTATTGTGTATACTGATATTTTGTACGAGAATTGGAAACATATCTGGGAGAGTCGAAAGCTAAGAAACATCACGAATTTACACAGTAGGAAAGGAAGTTCTCTTTCTCCATTACAGTACCAAATACGTGTGCACCACTGCTTAATTCATACAAGGTGACGTTTAAGTTCAAATTCAACTTATTAATTTCACTGTTTTAACAAAAAGCGAATTTATCATTGCTGGCATGAATTATTTAGGGGGTGGGGGCTATGTTATTAAGAGAAACTGCCAATAATTACGTACGCAGTCCAATTTAAGAAATTGAAAATATACCGTATTATTAATTGTATTAGCGGTGAATTATTTTCGTGCTCAGAGCAGAAAAATCATATTCAATCACTTATGTTTCGACGGTGTTAAAACGGCCAATATAATACACATGAATACATTGGAATTTAGGTAGAATTTTGGAAATAATTATCACAAAACATATTCGTTGTTTCTTTTTCGAATTAATCGATAATCGCTCACATTTCGTCTGACATATAACCGTGGAAACATTAGCCGTGAAGTTAAGTAACTAGCACTATATATTAAGCACCATTTATGTAACTCGTGAACGGTTATTAACCTATAGAATACAAGAAGTGAGAAGGATAAGTCAGATCACAATATATTATTCAATATAGGCGGTTCATCAGGTTGTGAGTGTTCATAAATGCAACCATACTACCAAAGCTTGCTCAAAAATGCTAAATGCTTAAACCTGCAATAAATATCGACCATCATATTATGGAGTTATGCCATAAACGATATCATTTCAAAACATTTGGCTGTGTTTCCGACCATTTAAAAACGTTTATAAATGATTTATTTTACGAAGTGCAACGTTCGCTTCGGTGTCAAGGATAAAGATATATCGCGCGTGTATAAATGTAATATCCCCTAAACTCAGACCTAACTATTACCATTGATTATCCATTAGGCTCGCTGGTTTACCCTGAAATCGCCGAGCATTATGCAGCCTCTATATCATAATAATCTTCTTTGCTGCACGTGTGCCGATGCAAATTTGATTACGTCCGATTTTTTTCTGTCGTCTGATCAATTCAGCTAGTTTCATAAATTATTATATTGATCGTCGATTATGACAACCCCGACCGCATAGCTCATTTTTTAAAGTGCGAATATCAAATGTAAATATTGTATTCAGTTACCACGGCAACGAGATTTATCTGAGGAAACCATTTTATTATATGTAACTGGAGCTAAAAAGCAGTAAATTGAACGAATTTATCGGGAAAGAATACCAATCTCATGAAATATTTAGAAAAAACATTTCGTTCAATTTAATTTTCCATTTCTATCATACATTTCACAAATCCAATCCCATAATTTCCAGGAATTATGTCAAATGAAACGTAACAAGTCTCATATAGCCTTACGGTATTATTTATGACCAGAGCAACAGTGTTGTTAAAACACTTTCTGGAAACAACGTGATCGCATGGTGACGTCACAATGATGAACTCTCGTTTATATTCTCTGCTCCATTAAACCTATTGAGTTTATTGTTTTGCTATTCCTGGGATTTTGATATGCTTGCTAAGTATCAGAAACCGTTTTGAAATTGAAATAAACGCTTTTGTATAAGGATAGTGTTGCCCCTCCAGATCATTTCATTCCAGGAGATTAGGTAAACGTCCTCTCGCATACATATATAATATCAAAAGCAGGTGCTTGTCTAGCAGTTATTATCTCAGTCCAGCTATAACGCAGTGTTATGAAATCTGATTGTTCCATATAAAGTATTTGTTGATGTAACGTTAATCCGTGACATTTAGGAAGTCTTTATGATACAGTTCAAATCATGACTGGGATCATTCTATAAAACTTATTTTATAAATAACGGCAAAAAAAGAGAATCAATCACTGCTGGTGAGATCAGGAAGAACTTTCTTCATGACGTCACATATAAATTCAAATCGTCTGAAGAGACTGAAGATGGGCGAAAGAGCCAGCGAAATTTAGTCTTCGTATTTTGTCTTACATTCATTTTTAGGCAAAAACATATAAATGGGGACATTATATCGAAATTATATCGACATTTTACTTTACATAAATGAGGGACATCACATCTAGATTGTATGATATATGTATAAAAGAGAGGAGTTATATAGATATTTAACTGCATATAAACCAGGGGCATAATATCGACATTTTACTGAATAAAAACAAGGGACATTATTTTGAGATTTCACTGTTTATAACCGAGGGGCATTACATCGACATTTTACTGTACATAAACGAGGGGCATTTAATCGACATTTTACTGTATATATATCGAGATTTCACTATAACGAGGTTTAACCGCGTTTGAATTCCCGCATTGCAAATAAAATCATCACTAGGCCATCAACATTTCTCTAATCTGTTAAGTGTTTTGACAATGTGCAGCCTTAAGGTCTGCCTGTATTGCATGCATTTATATTCGATAAAGAAAATGGATTTGGATGATTTTGCAATGCATAAGAGCTCATGGGCACACGAATTAACGTCTTTTTGATAGTCTGATCAATTTAGATAGATAAAAATCTGTTTCGATTATGCATCATAAATTGATTATGAACATGTAATGTTAAGTTGATAATGGTGTTAGTGATAGTGGATTTAACTGAATCAGTCAGATATGAGATAAAGAAAGATATACATAGAAACTAGATAAAATACTGCTTCGTGAGATTATCTCTTTAGATTGAATCTTACATAGCGTGTTAAAAATTAATAAATAAAATGACATTGCGTGTAAGGCACCATCGACAAACTGTAATTTCATGTTAGGAACCATCGACAAACTGATATTTCATGTTAGGAACCATCGCAAAACTGACATTTCATGTTAGGAACCATCGACAAACTGATATTTCATGTTAGGAACCATCCACAAACTGACATTTCTTGTTAGGAACCATCGACAAAATGATTTTTCATAAAAGGAACCATCGGCAAACTGACATTTCATGTTAGGAACCATCGACAACCTGACATTGCGTGTACTGCATAATCATCAAACTGATATTTTATTTAAGGATCCATTGACAAAGTCACATTTCCTGATAGGAACCATCGGCAAACTGACATTTTCTTATAGGAACAATCAACAATCTGATGTCCGTGTTAAGTACCATCAACAATCTTATGTTGCCTGATAGGTACATCAACAATCTAATGTTGCCTGTTAAGTACCATCAACAATCTAATGTTGCCTGTAAGGAACCATCAATAAAATCATATAACACGATAGATGCCATATTAAGAAAATTGTATTGAGTTGTAGGAACCTACAACAAACCGACAAAGTGCACGGTGGCAAAGCGGTTAAGGCATTCTGACATTCTGCTTCAACTCGCCCTCAATCACTGAGTCGTGAGTTCGAGTCATACGTGGCGCAGTCGCTAGGTACTGACCGTATGTCGGTGTTGTTTCCTCCGTGAACTCCGGTTTTTTTCTACTACCAAAATCTGGCAAGGCCTTAAATGACCAAAGCTGATAATAGTACCTTAAACACAAACAAACCAAAATTGTTTGCCACCGTTTACAAACTGACGTTATTGCGCGTTAATGAACGTTATAAAACCGAACCTATAACACTAGGAACAGATAGCACATGTTAAGGACCCTTATGGAAAAGACATAGCATGTTGGAACCATTTACAAGATGCCATTACGCTTAGGGCACCATCAGAAATCAAACTTGTATTTCGTCATAGAAACATGCACAATCCTCCACAGTGACGTCACAGTACAAAGATTAAAGTGATAATGACACATGAAATGTCCCAATACAAAGTAATTTTGTCGGGTAATTTCTCTTTTGGGAATTGTAATAAACAGCAAATCCTCTACTTTTCCGTTTAGCCCATAGCATTAATTCACTCACCCCTGAAGACACCTTTGAGCTATTCCAATTCATATGTTGGAAGACTTCCTTATAAAATTTCAGGGGCGAATGAGTTAACGCGACTTCTGCCCGGGAAATCCCTATTATTTACAGGTTTTGATAGGTACATACATTTTATTTGAAAGTAGATACATTGTCGGAGGAAGTTAGGTTATACGTTTAGAATGTACCTAATAACGTTTAAATTTAAAAGTCAAAAGATGTATCCCGCTTGCCTGCTTACGAAGGACGTTTGCGTGCATTCCGGTGCAGATGTACGCGCTAAATCGTTAAAACAGTACTATTAAATATGTATTGAGAAAAATTAATGTGGCAAAGCTGTGCTGTTTAAATTGTCAATACATATATGTGACAAGATAAATTACAACATCAAATATTGATAAATGCAATATTTTTGTTACTTCCTGGAAGAATGTTACCATATTAAATTACATCAAGCGTAAACCATGTAATTTTATTTTTGTTTCCATGTATGTGAAACAATAAATTGATGATTGACATCATACAGTTTGTTACACATGTTTCATTGTAGGCAAATTAGGTATGTCCATATGAATAAATAGATTAAGTGCGTGACTAGTTTCTTGACAAAAGTGAATTAACTCATTCATCCCTACATATCTTAACTGGACCCGCCCAGTCGTTGATTTGGTAAGGTCCAAATGCGACGAAAGGGGTGAATGTGCAAATCAACTTTTACTTTATATGAAAATGACATGTCATGACTTTAAGTAAATAGAAGACATCAGTAGGTCAACCAGCCCTTTAACCGTGAGTCACGTGGTCTGTTGTGTCAAATTGAAAGTTGCCATTTCATGTATCAAATATTTAGTAGAGAACATATTGTAAACATGGTAAAGTTATTGTAGCATGAAATGGCCGTCATACACACATCTATCACTATCCAATTATAGTTTTTTTCCAGTGACAATTTACGTAATCCCTGTGACAGGTTCTAATGAAACAGTTACCACCAACTGTCTAAAATTAATGTCTTAAAATGTCTAAAACGCATTTTAACTTTTTAGATGATACAAAATGAGTTATTTCGTTCATACAAACAAGTTTAGACAAATGCTAAATTTATCCATAGGTCACCTAAGGTCATGTCACTGTTATAATACATGTGCTTACCCAATGTCATACATACATATTCAAGGTCTTGTCAATGTAATGGTATTTTCTGTTCTTGTGTTTTGACACTAGAGTTAGTGTTGACGTTATTATGTAGCGTTACCTAGGTTGTAGAGTTTCGACCATATTGTATATAGTTAAACCGTAGGAGATTTTGTCTTTGTGTGGTGCAGCTGTGATTTAATTTTGTTATGCTTTGACACTTTGTAGTATTCCTGTCCTTGTGGTTTCACGCTTTAATTTTTCGTCTTTGTGTGTTTTCGTTGTGATTGTGTTTTAATTTTTTGACGCTTTGTAGTATTCTTGTCCCTGTGGTTTGACGCTTTGGTGAGTTGATTTTTATGTGTTGACGCTTTAGTGCATTTACTCTTTAGTTTATTTTGTCCTCGTGGTTTGACGCTTTAGTGTATTTTGTCCTTGTGGTTTGACGCTTTAGCGTATTTTGTCCTTGTGGTTTGACGCTTTACTGTATTTTGTCCCTGGGTTTGACGCTTTAGTGTATTTTGTCCTTGTGGTTTGACGCTTTAGTGTATTTTGTCCATGTGGTTTGACGCTTTAGTGTTTTTTGTCCTTGTGGTTTGACGCTTTAGTGTATTTTGTCCTTGTGGTTTGAAGCTATAGTGTATTTTGTCCTTGTGGTTTGACGCTACGATGCCATTTGCTCATTTCAACAAACTATAACAAATTTACGTCTGGCATCTATAAAAGTTCCGCAACAAATCATGGTTGGTGTTATCTGAATGGAACATTGTATATGGTTCAAGTTTTACGTTCCTTTGTTGTTGTTTTTTTTAAATAACAATATTTTTGTTCAATCCAAACTGTCTATTCAGAACGAAACCTTAATTTTATAGCAACTTACAATTATTGCTCAAGGCTTGGGGAATACGCTCATACGCCATTTCATTCAAACGTCACTCCTACGTCACTTGATTCATTTGTGATTAAGAGTTATCATGCGTCATCACACATTAGCCGCCAGAGGGTTGATACACTGGTGATGATATCGGTAAAGCTGACTTTACTGAACGCCATCACACCAGTGGTCGAGGGTCTTCTGAAGCTCAACAGCTTTTAAACTCTTAGTAAGGTGTTAAATATACGTTACCACTAAAAATTGTTTAACAATAATGTATAATGAAGAGCTCCATCCGAGATCATGTCTGAGTGCCAGAGTTTTGCAAATAACGGACTTGGGGAATTATAAAAACATCAAACATGTTTGAATACTTTTTTCACTTAAACGATGTTCCTGGTCAGTCGGTATGTCTGAAGTTTACCATGACTTTATTACAGATAAGTGCCCGGTTACGATGTAGTGAATGGGATGTAAATATACCTCAACAGTTTTATTCTATCGTGTATATAACATATCAGATTATGTTAATTCCTCGGGAAGCTGTACTTAATCATCGTCCCGTCCTCGAAAAGCCAATACTCAACACAGACATATTCATTCATTTTTTTATTTGTCACACAGATTGGATAAATGCTAAAGGCAAGGGCCTGAATTTGAAATGGCAATATTTGTGTGGGCGAGCGCTTTTATGCGGCGTACAACTGTGTCACCACAATGCAGAGAAAATCTATGATCGTCTGTGTTAAAACCACACCTGGTGGTACATAGCTTAGGCCGTGGTGGGCAAAACATACTTCTATACCTTTCATAACAAGGATATATAATACTATGTAATACCACAGATGTTGTCCGGGGAAAATATATTTATTATATTTTTGCCTCTCCTGCACTTTCTTTTCCATTCAAAAAAAAAACGAAGGGCGTTGTCAGTTGTTGGTGATTGTAAACAAGCTAAGCTTTCGCCGCATCGCTCGACAAAACAGTTGTTTACAAGTCTGTGAAACAGCGGTCGCATCTGCATGTACGGCTAATTGGTTTGTAAATACCTTCGATTTTTGTGTGGTATAAAAATTAATAAACCGGGCATGTGTAATATAGCATTGACGTAAAATTGCGCAGTAGACAAGACATTACGTGCTAATCATTACAATATAGGCAAAAAAATCAATTTAATAAGTGCATCACTGACGCTTCCTGCTTAATCCGAATGATGTATTGTTTGGCCGCTGCCCACTTCAGTAAATCTTCTTACTAAATATATTAATGTCATTTTTAAAACGTAGAAGTTCGTGGGATTTTGTTGTTGTTTACATGTAAAAGCGACGGAGAATCTTTAATTTTTTTTATAATCTACATATCGGTTTAGAAATCAGTCTAACATTTGTTAACATGACCAGTTTTGTAAATTCAGCAGTGTCACACACGGTAAACAAACTTTTAAGGTATCTTTGCTTTTCACATTGCTCATCAGATCGTGATGTCACGACCCAGTATACGTGAAAAGATATCGCTCTATCTAGCCCCACCCTTTGAATACATACTCCATAGTTGATCTACCTTTTTCATGGATGTAAAAGTATTTAAGGGCGTGTGAATAAAACATACTGAAACCTATGTACCTGTCCTGTCAAGCTTCTCGTGTTTTTTCACTAAATATATGACTGCTTATATCGACAATAATACCTGTGCAAGCACTGCGCTTTGTATAGTTTATTTTAGCCATGCATAGGCTTAATACTGGGTTTCTCTTTATTAAAGTCCGTTATTATCAGGCATAAAAAAACACCAACCTCAAAAGGTACAATATCTCACCAACAATCGATAACGTATCTTACAACCTATCGTTTTCCTTTCTTGAAGCCAATCGATATAATCCACTGCCACCAAATCGAAAACATATTTCATCATCAATCGATACCATAGCTTACCCCCAATCGATATCAAATATCGACTCCAATCGATATCAAATATTTCCACGTTTTGATATAATATCTTACCAACAATCGTTATCACATACTTGTACATTACCACTAATCAACATCATAAATTGCCTCGTTTTGATAAAATAGTTTACCGCTTGTCAATTTCATATCTTACTTACAATCGATATCGTGTCTTACTACCAATCGAAATAATATTTTACCACCCATCGATATCCCATCTTACAGACTATCGATATCATGTCTCACTTTCGATCGATATCATCCTCACTTACCAACAATTGGACAAATATCTTACTTCCCATCGATGCTATATCTTACCATAAATCGATACCATATT